>CM023626.1:4882035-5182035 GCA_013358685.1 Antennarius maculatus | reverse complement strand
GATGGCTGAAATGGATCTAGACATGTTTGGGGTTTTTTTTCACAGCAGGAAAAAAGGCAAATGTAACTGATAACATGATGACTCCATTACACGGAACTCTCCTGGTGAACAAACAAGAAGAACAGCTGAAACAGTTACACCAAAATGGAATGCGGCCATTACTCATGCTTTCAGTCACATGTGCTTTTTGTATGCTGTGACAAGTCAAAATGGAAAAGGTCAGCTGCTACCATTGCACCTTGTATAGACACGTTTAAGTGTTTTACATTTGTTGTGCCTGGATGAGCGCCGTAAGTGGGACTTTTAAAGAGGCTAATCATTCGCTGCCAACCCTCATGATAAATAGCAGTAAATTACATCATTAGTTAATGTTTGCATTATTTGTTTCCTAGTCTGCCACAGTGGTTTCATCTGCAGGGTTAATGGTCCGACTGTTGAGCTTCAGTGACTCACTTTAAGTCTGTGTCACAGGAGAGCTGTCATGTGCTGTTAGCTTACTCACCGACAGGAGGTAGGAGCTTTAAGAGTTTGTCATTCCTTATGTTTCAAAGAAGCACACTTGAGAAGCTCTGAAATCTAAGTCTAGCAAATGTCTTATTAGTATTTATTTTCTGTATTGTAATATGAGTTATGTAGCATGATTTGAGATGAGCGTAGCTGGAACTGCTAATGGGCGGTGTTTCTGCTCGGTCACACAAGCTGTATTTGCTCTAATTTTAATTTAAGCTCAAAATGAGTTGCTGCATTTACTGCTTCTTGGAAAAAAATTTACTTAACAGCTTTAGAGTTGAGGTGAAGGAAGTGAAGTGATGCAATAAACAGCGTCACATAGTGCGTGCGCATGCACGAGCAGGCTGCAGTTTCCTCTACTCAGAGCGAGTTTGTTGTGCTTAATTTTGCGTTTTTTTTTTCTATGTTTCTGTGTGTATTATTTGAACATAAATTTAGGTAATGTGTAGCACTAGGCTAGTGTACTCCAGGGAGGAGATGATGTCTATGAGGATCAAAGGAGACTCAGCAACACGCGATCTCATCCCCGCTGAGCTCCGACGGAGATATCGCGGCTGCCGAGCGGGTCGAGTTGAAAGAGCTAGACTAATGGCTAGAGCCGCTAACTGGAGGCGAGTCAAGCCCTCCGTCCCCTCCATCATCATGGAGTTTGCGTGAACTCGCTACCAAACAAGTTGGACGAACTGACGGCGCTGTGCAGGACTGAACAGCGCTACTGGGAAACCAGCTTGTTTGTGTTTTCAGAGACGTGGCTAACTGGTGACGTGCCAGACGCTAACGTTGGAATAACCGGCTTCTCCTTCGTACAAGCGAACTGAGACACAAACACTGCCGGTAAGAAGAAAGGAGGTGGATTAATTATCTATACCAATGATAGAGAGTGCCGTCCGGGACTTGTGACGGTGAAATCGACGCTGTGTAACCGCAATCTAGAGCTAACAGCTCTTAGCATCAGACCCTACTACCTGGCGCATGAATTTTCACACGTTATTGTCCTCGCCATCTACATCCCACCACGTGCGGACCCTGAGACAGCACGTTAGACCATCTGTGGGACCACCTCTGCTCTTCGGACCCTGCACCCGGAGGCACTCGTCATTATCACCGGTGACTTTAATCACGTCATCTTGGACTCATCTCTCCCCACAATGGTCCAGTGTGTAGACTGCCCCACACGGAAGAACAGAACCATCGATCTGTTTTACACTAATGCTAAGGAGGCATACACCACCACCCCCCTCCCCCCATTAGGTAAATCAGACCATAACCTAGTGCACCAGCCACAACACAGCAAGGCAGGAGGTGGTCCCCGGAAGCGGAGGAGATGCTGAGGAACTGCTTCCAGACCACCGACTGGGACGTCATTGTGGGCTCACATGGGGAGGACATTGAAGGGGCAGCTCAGTGTTTTACAGATTACATGAACTTCTGTGTGGACACCGTGGCCCTTGTCAGGACAGTCAGGTGTTGCCCCAACAACAAACCCTGGGTAACAAAGGAAGTCAAGGCTATCCTGACCAGGAAGAAGCGGGCGTTCAGGAGCAAGAACGAGGAGGAGATGAGGAAGGCCCAGCAGGAAGTGAGACTCTGCCTGAGGAAAGCCAAAGAGGCATATGGGAGGAAGCTGGAGAAGCAGCTCGGGCGCAACCAGGTGCAGGAGGTCTGGAATGGGATGAGAACCATCACCAGACACAGGAAAGGGCGCAGCACTGTGGAGGGGAATACTGAACGAGCAAATGAACTAAACAGCTTTTTCAATTGGTTCAGCTCCCCCACCACTCCCGGCTCCTCGTCCCAAGCCTCTCCCGGCCCTGTGGACCACTCCACTGATGCTCCCTCCTCCTGTGCTTCCTCTCCTTCCACCCCTGCCACTTCTCCCGAGGCCACTCCAAGAGCTGCGAAGCTCAACGGCCTCACCTCAACCACTGGACTTCCAACCTCGCCACGACCTCCTGCTCCCACCACGACTGAGACCGTCATCACTGCAGACCTGGTGACGACAACGCTGCGGAGGCTCTGTCTCTATAAGGCGGCTGGACCGGATAAGGTCTCCCCAAGACTCCTCCGAGCCTGTGCTTCGGAACTAGGGGACCCCTTGCAGCGAATGTTCAACCTCGGTCTACGGCTGGGGAGGGTTCCGTCACTGTGGAAGACCTCCTGCATCGTCCCTGTACCAAAGAAGGATGCCCTACTGAGCTCAACGACCACCAACCGGTCATTCTTACCTCCCATGTAATGAAGACCCTAGAGCGACTGGTCATGGAGCTCATGCGTCCACAGGTGCAGGGTGTAATGGACCCTCTTCAGTTCACCTATCAGGCCAAGGTTGGGGTTGACGACGCTGTCTTGTACCTCCTCCACTGTGTGCTCTCCTACCTGGATGCCAGGGGCTGTGCCGTCAGGGTGCTCTTCTTTGACTTTTCAAGCGCCTTCAACACCATCCAGCCCCGGCTCCTGCAGGTTAAACTGATCTCCATGGGTGTGGACCTGTACCTCGTGAGCTGGATCACGGACTACCTAACAGACAGACCCCAGTATGTCCATATGGGGGACTGTCTGTCATCAGTGGTGACCAGCAGCACGGGGGCGCCACAGGGCACCGTGCTCTCCCCCATTCTCTTCTCCCTCCACACATAGACTGACGTCACATTCACAGTACCTGAATAATACAATTCTGCTACTAAAAAAAATGGCAAAAAATCCAATTTCTCCCGTCAAGCCACAGTCTAATTTGGGAGATGAACATTTAATCTGACTCATTCACTTCCTGTTGCACCAACCTTTCAACACATATGAGTTGACAACTTATTAACTTGACTTGACTGCTCTGTCAATGCGTGGCCTGCCTGAACCCCATTCAGAGCTTCTCAGTGTTTCATTAACTGTCACGTGCAAAACAAGGAAATGGTGCACGCATACAAACAAACACATTTTTTAACGTACAAACTTCTGTCACCTTTCATTCACCCTTCTCAAATGTCTAGAATGTCAGCAGCTAAGGAATAAAGTTATTTCCTGGTTAGAATTCTCAACCAAAGACAACTACAAACAAGAATGGGAGCTCATCTAATGTGCCATAGCTATCTGGTTGGTGGGGGAACATTGGCACTGAGCTGTACATTGAGATAGAAGAACACAATTGCGTAATATTTTGGCCTGCAAAGTTATATTTCTTGACTATCTTTCCAACGAATTCACAAACTCACAAATGAAACTAAAGACAGAAGAGTCTCCAATGTGACCCTTTCCTACTTTCATCCAGCATTCCACTCAGTTTAACAGGAAAAGACACCAAACCAAATGATGCGACCTAGTTTGTCCACTGAAATGGCTAGCCCAATTTAGCTGACAGACTTCCTGACCATGTGGCCCATTGAATATTTGCAGTGGTATTACAGCTACTGGGCGTATCCACAAGCTCCCTGCCTGTTTTACATTGTTATGATGTCAGAGGTTGTTTTTTTTTTTTTTTCGTCTTTTTTGGGGGAAACTTTTCCAAATAGAAAAACTCAACAGATCAAAAATATACACATTAGAAAGAGCTCTAAGTGTTCTTGCTTAAAGGTTGGGAAAAAAGTATCTCACAAGGGACTTCTTTGAAGCAATAATGCCACTGGCCTTATTCAAAGAGGATGCCCTGACATGTCCAGGTCTATTTAATGTTGCTAAGCTATTACTGGACAGGTAGCTGGATTTATTGGATTAATAATTTTGAGGACTGCAGCTGCCACCACCTTCAATGCTGTGATTTTCTACACAGATAAATTCCATATTGATTTTAGATCTGCTAATAGGAAGGTGAGGCTTTGATTTAGATGGTACTCTCCTGTAGCTCAATGCAATAATTTATCTTTGAATGCCAAAAAGTTACTGTTTTGGCTCTGCAGACAAGCCCCCGCCTGCAAAGGCTTTCAAAGTTCACAGGAAATACAGGAAGAAGGCCAAGCCGTTGCTAACAACAGGAGTTCAGTAAAGAGCTGAGTAAGTCAGTGTTTGCCTGCCTAAAAATTAGAGTTGCAATTAGACCATGTTTTTGGCTGAAAGTAGCTCTTTAGGAACATTTAGATTTATTTGAAGCCAGAATCTGTATTAAAACTCTGACCCCTGTAGCCACTGGACAGTGAACCCATCCTTTATCCTTATAGATGGAGTCCATCGTGGCCATCAGTAATGATGTGAGCCTGTATATGTGTGTGTGTTTGTGTGTGTTTGGGTGGTCTATTAACATTTTTTTAAGCTGTATTCTTTCCTTCTGAGCAATTTTCTTTATTCACAAGCAACACAACAAAAAAAGGTTCGTTCTCATGCCAGGATCACTTTTACCCTAACCCACACATAAAAACACATATACCTCCTTCCCTCAAATAGCTTATCAGCCTCTAAACTCTCAGACTATGATGTAATCAGTGAACATCCACACAGGACACCGATTGCATGAGGGTTCATTGGAGAAGAAACTATAAAAACGCTGCACGCTAAAGTCTGGTAGATAATCACCGACATCTTAGGATGTACGCTCAATGACATCATGTAACCCGGTCAGTCAACCCTCACGCTGCGCTAGCTGTTGCTGATGATGAGGATGAGCTACAGAAAGGCAACAGGGGACATATGAGTCACCGTACTTTTATGGGCAGATGGAGGAAACAGATAAATGTGTCAACAGCACACTTGGTTTGTTCTGTGGATGATATCAGAAAAATAATAAAAATAAGAATACATCATTTGACACACTTTCTCCCAGAGTTTCTCAAACACTCAGTCAATTTGTTTATGATTAAATTCTGACCAAAATTAAAGTCTGTACTCCAAATGAGTGAAAAAGAAATTTGTATGGTGGAATTTACTGAATAAAATTTAATATCAATTTTGTGAATGTGATAGAGAAATCATGGAATACAATAAAATTTAAGAAAAGCTTAGAAATGACAGGTATGTGAGAAAAATCATACATGGCCAAGTTTCATCTTTGAAAAATAAAGCAGTAACCACTGCTGAAGCAATAATAATAATGACAATCTCATCATCATCATCATCATCATAGAATAATTCTTTTGTTTTTTTCACTAGTTTACACTCAATGATTATCTTTTGCACGGGACGCTGAAAGGTCAACATTAAGTCACTTCAATGAATATGTAGCCTGTAAATGTTTAGCTTACTTTTAGGTAACTTACTCACGACAAACTACTGTGAATGTTGCTGGTGTTGGTTAATATTTAGCTAATCGTAACTCTTAGATTTTCTACTTCACATTTATAAACAAACATGCAAAAAGGATTTTCTTCACGCTTTGTTCAGTGTGTGTGTAGACACAGTTTGCTGTTGTAACCGAGCTGTGCTGAGTATGTTGCTGCCAAGGCAAGTTTTCATATGCATTGTAAACTGCTGGCCTGACCGAGGCCATGGGGTGCCCTGTAAAGAGACCGGTGGGATGTGAGGTGTGTGCCAGATCATCATGGTATGTAGAATACAGTCAATTCTACCACTGCCTTGTATGGTTTATGTGCACAAGGTTGGCTGGTCCAAGATTCTTGAACATTAATGCGTGAACATGCAATGCATGTAGTTTGCTCTCAGCTTGTTGTCGCTGCTCCCGTCCATTTAATTCTGAGAATGTGATCTTTTCTCTCGTTTCATTAAGATAATTTCACACATTATAGCGATACATCTCTCACTTACTCTTTCTCCCTCTGTGTGTGTGTATTTTTGAAGAGACAAAGATGAAAACAGTCGATCTACTAATCGATCTACTAATCTTAGAGGGACACAATCAGAATAGTAACAAGAGAGCAAAGCAGTGGTACGACTAGGCACAATGCATAGATGCACGAGCATGCTCATACTCACACAAATTTAAACACACACACACACACACACACACACACACACACACACACACACACACACACACACACACACACACAGGTTAGCCTGGTGTTAATTCTCAGCTGCCTAGTGCTTTTCAGTGCTTCACCAGCTAGCCTCAGTTGATACACCTCTTTCGAGAGACAGATAGTTGGAGGAAGGAATGACCGTCTATGAGAAAGTGTACTCGGTTTGCACCCGGTTAGTGTTTAGGAGGGTTTTTTCCTGTAGAAAAACATACATTTGAATGCCAGGAGTCAAGATGTCCCAGAAGAAGTTTACATGGTAAAAGAGATGCTGTTCACGTCACCTGTCAGTGGTTTTCATAGTTCGGCAGATTGTTGCATCCAATACATTGAGATGCCATCATCCACCAGTGTAAGTTCAGATAATGATGAAACCTTATAGAAACATGTTTATATTGGCACAACACAGCAGTATTAGCATAATTTGAGGAAAATATGTTATAATAAACTGAACGCATGCAAAGCGGCTAAAATAACAACTTGTTTGTAATCAGTGGAGAATCAGAATGGCGTCATGCAACATATGCAACCTAATGGGTGTTTCAGTCCAAATCAAGTTATAGTAGATGACTGTCCATACATGAAACAATGGGAGATGGTGTTTTGCATGTGGCGTGGAATTATTCCAAGTAAATTTACGAACTATCCATGTAGCCTCCTTACCTGCTTATGTTTCATCTGCTTGTTTCAACGAGAAATAAAATACCATCTGCAGCAATTCCTCTGACATAACGGAGCAACTACTAAAGAATTCAAGTCCTCATTTCCGTGACGCAGCTTAGTGTTTGGTGCTAATTGCCGGAATTTCAAAAAAGTTATTCAGATTCAGACTCAGGTTTTCCTTCCATGGCCAAAAATGTTCAGTGCTCGTTCTGATTAAGGCATTAAGAATGAGTGTGGTTGTCAGGGTGGTGCACAGGCGTTGCTGTCTCTAATTAGTTTTTTCACGCAAGAGGCCTGAGTTTGTGTTTCATCAGAGACACACAGTTAACATTTGAGTTTTTATTAGCTGGGACCGCAGAATCATTAACCAAGTATTTTAATCACCTTCTTTTAACCATATCTGACTTTTGTAGATTTGCAAAAATTGTAACCTCAACCACACATTTGAGGTAATTCTATTTACAGATACCAACTTTAATCGGGGTTCAACATGTTCCAACTGTGACCTATTTTCACTCTTAATGGTTTTAACTAAAACACCAAATCTAAAAATGCAAAGTTCTTTGACTGGAATGATTAGAAATTCTGCCTCTTACAGTGACTCTTTTTGTCGCCCAGATACGTAGGTGACAATAGAATTGTTAATCAGCCATTAAATCAACTAACATGAACAGAAAACCAAAGAACCTGGAGAAAACACATGCAGAAAAGAGGAAAGCATACAAAACTCTGCACAGACAGGAACTGAACCTGGAACCTTCTTGTTGTAAGACAACAATGCTACCCACTGTGTCACCATTAGCACCAGTTAATGCAGCGGTTAAACTCAGCTCAATAACCAGTTTTATCTGCAATTAAAAGTGTAGATAGAAACCACATTATCAAATTTAATTAATACATAAATCCTGATAACTAACATAATTATCAGGATAAATAAAATGAACAATAAGGCTGAGAGGACACAACCTTGAGGAGCCCTGGTCTGAATGCTGATGTCAGATAACTGTCCTCCAAGGATGTG
Organism: Antennarius maculatus; assembly: GCA_013358685.1. NCBI lineage: Eukaryota > Metazoa > Chordata > Actinopteri > Lophiiformes > Antennariidae > Antennarius > Antennarius maculatus. Next base: position 5,173,947 of record CM023626.1, on the reverse strand, counting down.
GACATACAGTACCCTCTCAATAGGAAGTTCTTTATACAGCTTTTGAGGAGTCACACCCACGCTAAACAATATGACTGATTCACTCCACCTCTGGTCGCTGCTGAATAGAAAGTCACAGCCAGAAGCATGAGTATGTAGTACTAATAGTATTTTTATAAATGGCTGCACATGGAAGCAATACACCATTAGTTCATTGAGTGTATGACAGAAGCTCTGGCTACTGTTTCCCATAGCTGATTCTGTGGCCAGTGAAAAGCATTTTCTATTGTCAGTCACACACAGCTTGTGTGTAACAGTCCAATACTTGGCGTAAATTTATTCTATGTCTGAGACACACTTTTTATCTATTTTGACTGATTACTGTTCTGGATACTGTCCGCAGAGATCATTCTGAGACCTGCAGAGGCATGTACGAGTTTTATATTTTGAGCTTTCTGATAACTGCAGTGGTAGAGTATGAAATATTAAGAGCACAGTAAATGTAACGCTTCAGTATCGGCATTGGGGTGGATATTAGTTGAAGGAAATTCAGGGACAAAAATGTAATAATTGACAATGTCATGACTTTCAGAAAAGGGTTTCATTGTTTCCCCTGAAAACATTTTACTACCATGAGAAAAATAAAATCACGAATGTAGCCAATGTAGCCACAAGAGGACACAAGCCAGTGTCTTATTGTGCCGGTCCCAAGCCCAGATAACTACAGATGATTTCCATATGGGATCGGTCGAGGCCCGGGTTAACAATGACCGCCATCGGTGCTGTTGACCTACAGGTGCCCGTGGAAATTGGACTACTGTTCATCGAAGAAAGAGAGGAGGAAAGTGTGATAGTAGGAAGAGAGAGAAGAGGAAACGCCAAGAGTATAAGACTGAGAGTAGAGACGTTGAATGTTGGGACTATGACAGGAAAAGGTAGAGAGTTGGTTGACATGATGCAGAGCAGGAAGGTAGACATACTGTGTGTTCAGGAGACCAGGTGGAAAGGTAGCAAGGCCAGATTTTTAGGAGCAGGGTTCAAGTTGTTCTATCATGGTGTAGATAGGAAGAGAAATGGAGTAGAAGAAGAAGTATACTTTATTGATCCCACAAGGGGAAATTACAAAGTCACTTGGTTAGATGACAAGTATGCAGGCCCCCTGAACACAGCACACAAGGGGGCCTGTAAGCATGCAGTTAGTACAATCACTTCAAACTACACACATCAGGGAGGCAGAGTGACGGGCAGCGGCTTCAGAACGCGCCTCAATTTGAGCAGCTTGTAGGGGGGACGCCGCCTTGCTCTAGGGCGCCTTGGCAGTGGCTGGGAGGTGAGCTGACACCTCCCGCTGTAAGCTCACACTCCTGGTGACATCATGGCGGGAGCGGGACTCGATCCGCTGATGGCTGGGGTGATCTGTCTATGAGACATCTGCTCTACCGCTGAGCCACTGCCACCCCAAGTAGAGTAGGAGTTATCTTGAAGGAGGAGTTTGTTAGGAATGTCCTGGAGGTGAAAAGAGTGTCAGATAAAGTGATGAGTCTGAAGCTAGAAATCGAAGGTGTGATGTTCAACGTTGTTAGTGGGTATGCTCCACAGGTAGGATGTGAGCTGGAGGAGAAGGAGAAATTCTGGTTGGACTTTGATGAAGTAATGCAGAGCATACCGAGAAGTGAGAGAGTTGTCATTGGAGCAGACTTCAATGTAGGGATGAGCGAGTACACCACTATCTGTATCTGTATCTGTTCAACCAACTAGATTATCTGTATCCGTAGCTGTATTCGGAATGGGCGGGGCTTAAACCGGAAGTGAGTGTGGTTTGACCGGAAATGGGTGGGGCTTAAATCACCACATTGTTTTAAGTCTAAAATTGATATGGATTGATCACAAGTTGCAGTATTTTTGCTAATTTTAAAACTATTTACAGAACAGCCTCAAAATTTAAATTCAAATAAATGTTTTTGATCACAAAAGTAAGAGAAGTATTTACAGAACAAGTTTTTTATGGAACTGAGTCAGAACATGAATATTTTTAAGTCTATGAATGAATATTTACCGAAGAGCCTCAGAATTGAGATTCAACGCTTTTTGATCACAATAGTAAAGGAACTATATATAGAACGAGTAAACACAAAGTGCATTAATGACGTGCATGCAATAAAAAAAGTAATTAACTACAAAGTATGCATGAACAAAAATTGTCATACTCAACAAAACTTTTTAATTTTTTTTCTTCTTTTTCATTTACATTTTTTTTTGTACTTTTTTTTCTATTATTTATTTTTAGTACCTAATGCTATTGCCATTTTTTTCACATAAAGTTAAACAATGTTGATTATGGTGTGTGTGTGTGTGTGTGTGTGTGTGTGTGTGTGTGTGTGTGTGTGTGTGTGTGTGTGTGTGTGTGTGTGTGTGTGTTAGCGTGTGTGCGCAATATATTAAGTATAGACATTGTTGATTTGAACAGTTTAGAACAGGTAAAAAAAAAAAAAAAGACTTTAACCACCGAGGCGGTGGTTAAATGCACACGTACGTGAAACAAAAAAACAAAAAAAAACAAAGTTCACCACATAACCAAACACCAAAATAGAGGCAAGCTGAAGAAAATCTAATAAGGACGTGAGCAACAGTGAAGCCACGAACAGAGAGATCAGTAACTGCGTGTACCGGAGACAGAGTGAGACAGGGAAACTCCACTCTAACTGCAGTCTGTAGGGAGGGGCGGGACGTATGTGTGACTGGCCTATCACAGAGTGTGAAAACAGTCCAGCTGATTTTCCTTCAGTCCGATCACGAGTATTAACGAGCTTTATTCGTATCCGTACTCGTACTCGTCAAAATGCATTATCCGTACCGAATACTCGTATGAAACGAGTATCCGGCTCAACCCTACTTCAATGGACATGTTGGTGCGGGAAACAGAGGTGATGAGGAGGTGATGGGCAGGTTTGGTATCCAGGAGAGGAACGCAGAAGGACAGATGGTAGTTGACTTTGCAAAAAGGATGGAAATGGCTATAGTGAATACTTTTTTCCAGAAGAGGCAGGAACATAGGGTGACATATAAGAGTGGAGGTAGGAGCACACAGATAGACTACATCTTGTGTAGACGGTGAAATCTGAAGGAGATCAGAGACTTCAAAGTAGTGGTGGGCGAGAGTGTAGCCAAACAGCATAGGATGGTGATGTGTAGGATGACTCTGGTGGTGAGGAAGATGAAGAGGGCAAAGGCAGAGCAGAAGATGAAATTGTGGAAGCTGAAAAAAGAAGAGTGTTGCATGACTTTTAGGAAGGAGTTAAGACAGGCTCTGGGTGGTCAGGAGGTGCTTCCAGATGACTGGACAACTACAGCTAATGTGATGAGGGAGACAAGTAGGAGAGTACTTGGTGTATAATCTGGAAGGAAAGTAGATAAGGAGACAAGGTGGTGGAATGAGGAGGTACAGGAGTGTATACAGAGAAAGAGGTTAGCTAAGAAGAAGTGGGACACTGAGAGGATTGAGGAGAGTAGACAGGAGTACAGGGAGATGCAGCGTAAGGTGAAGGTAGAGGTAGTTAAGGCCAAACAAGTGGCTTATGATGACTTGTATGCTAGGTTGGAGAGTAAGGAAGGAGAGATTGATCTACACAGGTTGGCAAGACAGAGAGACAGAGATGGGAAGGACGTGCAGCAGGTTAGGGTGATTAAGGATAGGGACGGAAGTCTATTGACAGGTGCCAGTAGTGTGATGGGAAGATGGAAAGAGTATTTGAAGAGTTAATGAATGTGGAAAATGAGAGAGAACAAAGACTTGATGAGGTAACTGCTGTGGACCAGGAAGTAGCAAAGATTAGTCAGGATGAAGTGAGGAGGGCATTGAAGAGGATGAAGAGTGGAAAGGCAGTCGGTCCTGATGATATACCTGTAGAGGTTTGGAAGTGTCTAGGAGGTGTGGCAGTAGAGTTTCTGACTGGGTTGTTCAACAGGATCTTAGATAGTGAGAAGATGCCCGAGGAATGGAGGAGAAGTGTGCTGCTGCCAATTTTTAAGAACAAGGGAGACGTGCAGAGTTGTGGCAACTACAGAGGAATAAAGCTGATGAGCCATACAATGAAGTTATGGAAAAAAGTAGTTGAAGCCAGACTAAGGGCAGAAGTGAGCATTTGTGAGCAGCAGTATGGTTTCATGCCAAAAAAGAGTACTACAGATGCAGTATTTGCTTTGAGGATGTTGATAGAGAAGTACAGAGAAGGCCAGACGGAGCTGCATTGTGTTTTTGTAGATCTGGAGAAAGCTTATGACAGGGTGCCCAGAGAGGAACTGTGGTATTGTATGAGGAAGTCTGGAGTGGCAGAGAAGTATGTTAGAGCGGTGCAGGACATGTATGAGGACTGTAAGACAGTGGTGAGGTGTGCTGTAGGGGTGACAGAGGAGTTCAAGGTGGAGGTGGGACTGCATCAGGGATCAGCTCTGAGCCCCTTCTTGTTCGCTATGGTGATGGACAGCCTGACAGACGAGGTTAGACAGGAATCTCCATGAACTATGATGTTTGCAGATGACATTGTGATCTGCAGTGAGAGTAGTGAAGAGGTGGAGGAGAAGCTAGAGAGGTGGAGGTTTGTCCTGGAAAGGAGAGGAATGAGAGTTAGCCGCAGTAAGACAGAGTACATGTGTGTGAATGAGAAGGACCCAAGTGGAAGAGTGAGGTTACAGGGAGAAGAGATCAAGAAGGTGGAGGATTTTAAGTACTTAGGGTCAACAGTCCAGAGCAGTGGAGAGTGTGGAAAAGAGGTGAAGAACCATGTACAGCAGGATGGAACGGGTGGAGGAAAATGTCAGGTGTGATGTGTGATAGAAGAGTTTCAGCTGAAATGAAAGGAGAGGTGTACAAAACTGTGGTGGGACCAGCAATGTTCGGTCTAGAGACAGTGTCACTGAGGAAAAGACAGGAGACAGAGCTGGAGGTAGTAGAGATGAAGATGCTGAGGTTCTCTTTGGGAGTGACCAGGAAGGATATGATCAGGAATGAGTACATCAGAGGGACAGCACATGTTAGAGGTTTTGGAGATAAAGTCAGAGAGGCCAGACTGAGATGGTTTGGACATGTCCAGAGGAGAGATAGTGAATATATTGGTAGAAGGATGCTGAGTTTTGAACTGCCAGGCAGGAGGCCTAGGGGAAGACCAAAGAGGAGGTTTATGGATGTTGTGAAAGAGGACATGAAGGTAGTTGGTGTGAGAGAAGAGAATGCAGAAGACAGGGTTAGATGGAGGCAATTGATTTGCTGTGGCGACTCCTGAAGGGAAAACCCGAAAGGAAAAGAAGAAGAAGAAAAATAATATCACGAAAGAAAACAGAATATGCCATGATCACTCGTCATCCAAAACACATTAGTAAACTTACTGCAAAGCCAGAATCTGTGGTTAATTTGATTGTCCTCGTTACATTTCTAAATTTCATTTTAACTAGATTGTAATGAACAGACGACGACTTCATTTCCATTACATATTTGCAGAATTTTTTCCTGCGCAACGCATCATGCAGACTTTTCACATCTAATATCATGTGATTGTCATATAGCAAAAAGACAGATATCACTCATATACATTTCAATGTAAAACTAGAACCAAGGCAGTCACAGACTGCAACATCCTGTGACACCCCTGAATTAAAAATTTTACGGGAGACAGAGTTGGATGCAGCAGAGATGAAGATGCTGAGGTTCTCTTTGGGAGTGACCAGGAAGGATAGGATCAGGAATGAGTACATCAGAGGGACAGCACACGTTCGAGGTTTTGGAGATAAAGTCAGAGAGGCCAGACTGAGATGGTTTGGACATGTCCAGAGGAGAGAAAATGAATATATTGGTAGAAGGATTCTGAGTTTTGAACTGCCAGGCAGGACTCCTAGAGGAAGACCAAAGAGGAGGTTTATGGATGTAGTGAAAGAGGACATGAAGGTAGCTGGTGTGAGAGAAGAGGATGCAGAAGACAGGGTTAGATGGAGGCAATTGATTCGCTGTGGCGACCCCTGAAAGGAAGGGCTGAAAGGAGAAGACCCTGACCTACTTGCATAGGTCAAAGATCAAAGCTAGTGTTCTGACCTACTTTCATAGATTAAAGCACTAGCTTTGATTTACGGTCTTACATTGGCTTTCTCCCTCGTCTTTCTATCTTATCTAGATCCTGAGTGTACAAAAGTTGAAATTTGACCTTCACCTAGTTTTCTCAAGGTGAAGGTCATCATCTCATTTTCATCCCCTTCGGGAACGGATGTACGAACGGACGAACGGATGAACACACGAACACACAAACACTGACAATTACAATACGTCACCACTTTGAAGCAGGCTGTAATTACTCATATAATTAAAGATAGAACACTGCATAGGTAGCAGGACACTCAGTGTCAGCATACACAAACACAAAAGCTGCTAAACAGAACTAAAAAATGTCACAAAAAATGTGGCAAAGGCCTTTTGTTAAGTGTTTTTGTGGAAGCAAATATTACCTGCCCTGAAATAATTTGCTCATTTAACACAAGTAGGATTGCCAAACGATTCCTAACATTGTCTCTGATGGATTCCAGTGTCTGGTTTTGTTGGTTTAGCCCCTCACAATGAACAACCACAGGATCTGCTGCCATGGATTGTGGTATGAGTATTATTACATCCCGCTTCAGAGCGGTGATGTATGGTAATTGTCAGCGTTCGTGTGTTCGTCCGTTAGTTAGTCCACCAAATATCTTCACAACCATTGCAGATAGAAAGATGAAACAAAAAGCACATTACTCAGGTGGCAAAGGGGATGAAAATGAGATGATGACCTTGACCTTGAGAAAACTAGGTCAAGGTCACATTTGAACTTTTGTACACTCAGGAACTGGATAAGATAGAAAGACGAGGGAGAAGGCCAGTGTCAGACCATGGATTAAAGCTAGTGCTTTGATCTACCTATGCACTAGCTTTGATCTATGGTCAAAGCTAGTGCATAGGTAGATCACAGCACTAGCTTTGATCTTACTACAAATGTGAAAGACCATCAAGATAAGTTTGTTGAAGTACCATCCTAAATGCTTAAGGTAGTTCACATTGAGGTTTTTAGCTGACTGAGAGGCCACACCAAGTTCAGCTGTGATCTATGATGGCCCCCTGTGATATTTGGTTTATGAATAGCTGTTTGGTAGGGAACAAAAATCGGATTGCAAAAGAAATAAAGAACACGTTTCCTGCTGAGAAATTTGCAGACAGTGTAAATTATCAGTGTAATACCAGGAAGGAAATAGAACAGCCCATAATGTTGACACCATTTGGCACACCTTTTGGCATTACAAAATATGATTAATATCTATGTTTTTCAGTATTTGACAGCTTTTATATTCAGTGCTGTCAACACTGTATCAGTGAAATTACATCAGAAATTGTGGGGAAAATCAGGAGACTGAATCTGTCTCCTTTAGTCTGTTGATTCTAGTCCTCAGAGTGTACCAACACTGACATTATGTTTAATAGTACCCAATTTTTATTCATTTAGTTCTCATTTTCATATATTCCTTAGTGCAGAGACAGGGAAGAACAATTTTGGCCCTTTCATCAACACAATTTGGGAGAAGCTTATCTTACATTGTAGAACATTTGGATCTTGGTGGAGACTGCTGCTTTGTTGTTTCTTTTCCAGCACATATTCAATTTTCTGCAGCACAGTAACTGCAAAACACACCAGTCAAACGTTGGATAATGCATGGTTACATACCCAAACGTGTTTCAATCCAAGGTCACTTTATAAAACAATCGAGTTCAGAGTCTTAATGTTAAGGTGTTGAAGTATGATTGGAGCTATGTGAAAATAACAGAGGAAGTTCTTGAAGTTTTTGAAGCAACTAGAAAATATTTCATTGGGAATTGATCGTTGTATTGGACTGGATGACTGAGTAGAGTCAGCCTGGCATCGTGCATCGAATATAACTTCATTAGCTCTTAGTGTATATGGTGGCCAACCGGTCTCTTTTTGTCACTAATTAACAAGAATGGTGGATGATAGAAGGGAGAGAGTGAGCTATGCGTGTCTAATGACCACATAGCTTTTGCTAACCAGTTGGCAAAAACTGGTATGCTGTAATATCTGAAGTCAGTAACACACTGGCACTACTTACCCACTGTCGTCATGGCCTTTATGAAATACGGGGCCCTTGCATCTTAGCAGACAAACAGGCTAAAGCTGCTGAGCTGTCATTCATATTAACAAGCCAGTAAAAACCCACCCTGGCTGTTCCAGGGGCGGGACCCTAAGTAGGGGGTTGTTGCCTTATTAAAGTTAATGTGAGCTCATATCTTTTACTGGCAAATTTTCACCTGCATGGCATGGGGCTTGAACACCGGAGCATGTCTCCTTTCCAAACACTGCTGCTACTGCATTTCATTAATGGGCTGATGACGCAAGTGTGTTGTGTACGGTGTACAAAGGTGCGAACGGTCGGTTGTTTTCACAATCCCTCGGTCCCCATGGTGTCACTACTTGTGTGTAATGATGCAAGCGACTTCTTTAATATCTGAGGTGGGAAAAACACAGCGTTGCGATGCATAAAAGCGTGAAGCCCAAATGCATAACACATGTCCAAACTATGAGTCCAGTGTCAGCTTTGCACAGCTGAAAAGAAATTAATCAGACAATCTTGTTGATGTGCAGGCAGAAAAAGTTTTCCAGCCTGAAACAAAGTAACATACGAATATATATATATATATATATAATTAGGGCTGTCACTTTAACACGTTAATTAGATTAATTAATTACGCCGCAAATTAGCGCGCTATAAAATTAACTCAATTAATCGCGAGTGGCAAGTCAATGCGCAAGCATTTTAAATTTGGCCCATTGAGCGACCCGTAGGCTGCAGTGTCACATCACTTCGTACCTGCGCCACTAGTCAAAAGAAGGGCGACTGACAACAGAGAAGGACGCGACACAGGAGAGCGAGGCAAACCAACTCGGACCTTTGGGCGGAAAGTTTATTTCTAAAAAGAACAAAGACAAGACTATCAACAAAATCGCAGTGATTCTGTGCTGTCAATCTGCGCTGTAGACGCCTCCGTCAGTCTGCCCCAGGGCAGCTGCGGCTACACACGTAGCTTACCATCACCAAGTATGAATGAGGAGTGAATTAATAATGGATCCGACGTAGAGCGTCTTTGAGTGTCCAGAAAAGTGCTATATAAATCTAATCCATCCATCCATCCATTCTCTACCGCTTATAAATCTAATCCATTATTATTATTATTATTATTATTATTATTATTATTATTATTATTATTATTATTATTATTATAACAATAATGGATCATTATTATTATTATTATTATTATTATTATTATTATTATTATTGTTGTTGTTATTATTATTATTATTTGTACCTTTTGTAAAAGAGAATTTTCATATCACCGAAGCAGTTCCAGCCTAACGTATCATTTAAATGCAAAACATGTCAAGGACAGAGTTGAACGTTAACTTACCCTTTGAAAGGAAAAGCCCGTTGGCATCTTGCTATTTAGTTGCCTTATTTAGAGGCATGTTATACTATTCATTTTGAATTGCTGTATTGAGTCAGCTTTAGTATTCATTTTGATAGAGAGTCTGCTTATGTGCCTATTTGAGACTCAGCCTTATTTTATTTCAGAATTTTATTTATCTTATTTAACTTTATTCGTATTGCATTTTTGAGAAATGCATCTGGCCTAATTGGTTTGCTGATGTGCTTGGCCTTTTTTCTTTTGAATTTCATTTATAAAGCACACTTAACCAATAAAAATGTGGATTTCAAATCTTCTCTTCTTGGTGCATTCTATTGATTAGTCATGCACTACAATTTTGTAATGTCCTAGAATTCAAATTCTTTATTTGGGGGTCTTTAGCAGGTATGAGATTAAAATGCGATTAATTAGATTAATTAATTACAAATCTTGTAATTAATTATGTATGTGTATATATATATATATACAGTATATATATATATATATATAATGTCATTTTTCCGTTATACTTTGGCTGCGTGTCAGTCTTTACGTGTGACGTAAATAAATAATAAGCAAAGATGTTCCACTCAAATTACATCCAAGGATGTTTAGACACCTTCTCCTTCTTGCTCATCACACCCATGGCCATCATGCAAAGCCAACGTGCAAAGTGTCCCTCAAAGGTGCTTGGCCCTTTAAGGGCATTCATTGAAATATTTGAAATCCAAAATTTCAGCCTTGGAATTTTATTGGAGCACATAAGAAAGCGTCATTTCTGTTGTAATGTTTTTCAAATTTTTGTAATGTTATGTAAAAAAGTGAATTACCAAAAATAGTTACTTGCCCAGGTTAACATAAAACAACCTTTTTGGCAGCAAGGCTGGTTGTTTAGGAAAGGATAACAATGTGTGTTTATACTTCATATAATAAAATTTACACTTTGGCCAGAGGTATTTCTTTTGCACTGACAAATATTTTCTTGCATGCACATAAATACAATTTTGAAGAGAAAACTGTCTTGACAAAATTGTAACAAATTGAGAAAACAGAAGTCTACTTTATCAGAGGATGCTCAAAAGGCTGCAGAAGTGCTGATATGTGGTCAGACAGGGTTGAGTGATTACGCAGTGAGAGATTTGCAGAGTGTAGGTGTGTGTATGCACACAGAGCTGTTTCAGAATGAATGATAACACTGAGTAAAGGATGCCTTTGAGTAATATAAGTGATAGTGAGCTTTGTAAATAATGTGTGGCAGTCAATCATGACTTTCTATTTCCCAGACCTTGTCCATCTTTTTTTGTTGTTGTTGTCCAAATGTGAATTTTAGAGGACAAACTGGGAAAATGACGGTGCCATGGTGCTGTCGTTACCTCCAATGCCCGGAGGCGATGTCTCAATGAGTTTGCATAGTCTGACCGTGTACGCGTGGGTTTTGTCTGGGTTCTCCAGCTCCCCACGAGTTGCAAAGAAATACACTACTGCCCATAGTCGTACAAACTTGTAAATGATTGTTTGAATGCCTAAGTGTTGGCCCCGCAATGAACTGGTAACCTACCACGGATGTACCCAGCCTCTGATTCAGTGTCACCTGGCATATGTCCAACTTACCCCAGGGACCCTGGACAGGATAAATTATTAGTTGTAGGAAGTAAGATAATCTCTTACAAGAGAGTTCCCGAGAGTTGCCCAAGAGATTGTATTGAAAGAGAAAACGTGTGTTTGAATTTGACATTTTGACTGCCTGAGAGATATATAAGTTGTCCTCTTTCTTTCAATGTGCCAAAATCAAGATGTTTGAAAGATCTATCCGTCCATCCGTCCGTTCGTCCATTCATCCATCCATCCATCCATCCATCACCAGAGCTACCTCTAGATCTCTGGTGAGCTGCTGTCAGCTCTGGGGTTATTCTCACCTGGTGCTTTAAAGGTGGGTCCATTGAGTCTTTGACGATGTCGAACAGATGATTTATGAACTATAAAGTTGTTGGCATGTTACCACGGGTGGCAAAATAACTGACAAGCACTCTGCAGCTGGTGAGTCATCTTAGATTTGCTCATTTTCAGAATACACTGATGTTCTATGAGCCAGATTGGAAGGGTTAGTGGTCCAGATGTGGCAGACAGACCGATAGTTTACTGATTTATGGAAAAGTGTTTAAAGGGTCATCAAAATTTGATTTTCCACCCGACATCAGATCATGTATTTCACAGAAGCATACATGATCCCTTTATGGACTTGTGTGGATGAGGTTTGATACCATATCATTTTGCCATTGAATGTGGGACAAGATAAATAACTATCACCTTTTATGGGATGGATTTTAAAATTAGTGGTTTGGCTCGAATATTTTGTTGTCATGACTACCAGCAAATGTTTCCATTAAAACAAATGTGTTTTCATCATTTTCTTTATTTATTTGTAACAGAGTTTGCATACATGCATGCATGGTTGCCGACCTGAGTTTGGGTGTGATGTGCGAACATCCAGTGGATTTACAAGTATTCCTGCACAGGGCGCCACATTGGGCAGACAAACCTGTCGAGGGAGACGTGATCACATGAGTGTCCACATGTGAATTTGATCCTCTGCTTGCAGAAAAAGCCAAACAGGCTGTGTTAACCATCTACTCTGATGTTATCTCAGAGAATCTGATCTGGGTCTGTTGTGTAGGGGGGAGGGACCAGCCACACACAGTGAGCAGCAATGTCTGACAGAGAACACAGATGGTAGCAGCTACAGTATGTTATTTTCTTTATTCGTGTTCTCTGTGAAATGAAGGGTGAGGTAAAGGATTGAGGACGGTGATGTAGAAATTAAATTCTCTGCAGGAGAGCTGGTGGAAAATAGAGTAAAAATACACTCAATCTCACCAAAGAGTAAGAACTCGAGTCAAATCTTCCAGTAAGTCTAGTAATTTGTTATAGATGGAATTCACCTACATGCATTTGTAATATGTTTTATTGCCTGAAACGCATTCTCGTGACAAGAGTAAATGTTAACCTACTCTACTGAGGTTGTGTGATCGCTTCAGTCTGTTTGTCTACATTTTTTACGACACATGGTGGAGGGGTGCAGCACAGGCCAATCAAACGTTTAGTCACCTTTTGGAGCAGACTGAAAACGTGAAGGTGACACTCCTAATTTTTTCTTCGTTTAACGCGTAAGAAATGAATTTTGGTCTTTTCATACGTCACGGTAGTAAAGTGATGAAAAAGCAATCTACAGAAATCTGATGACCCTGTATCACAGTCTGCATTACACATGCAGTTGTCAAAACTTCATGCAGAAAACCGTCATCGGATGCAGTTTCATGGGAGAACCAGTACAACTGCAACAAACCCTTGTTCTCAAACTAAGGTGTGGTGATGGGAATGTAAATAAATACATATCATGCAAACTCTTTTGATTGTAGATCTGCATATCATATTAAATGACTGTTGGCCTTGGCAGATGGCCATTTTGTTATGATAAAGGGATAATTACTAAACAGGAGCTTCAGCTTTTATTTTTTCCAAGTTTTTACTCCGGGGAGGCTCATAGTCTTAAACAGAATGGTAAGAAATATAATTTGGAATAAACATCAACACTGATGAACAAAAGTTGCCTCTCTTAAGACTATTTTGCAGTAAGTATTCCTAGATGTTAACATTGCATTAGCCTGTAATTTTTACACACATTTTAATTCATTATTACTTACAATTAGTTGCAGAGCATCTCTAAAGCAATATTATATGAATTGCATGAGTGAATTATGATTAATTAAATCACTGATTGTTCTATAATGTTGAATATGCAATCCATTGTAGTGTCTACATTGGAAAGCAATATATCATATACAGTGCAAAATAGTGATTTGAGTCGAGTTTGTGTTTGCCCCAATGAAAAATCCTAGTAATTTTATGAATGCTATATTTCAACTGACTCTATATGCCATGAAGAGGAACCCATCAGTCATTTAGTCAACTCGAGGTCAGGAGGCACCTGTTTGTAATAGGTCTATCATGCATTAAACTAACAAAGATGAAGAGGAGGTTGCAAACGGTTCAAACCAAACCATGCCTGGAAGGGGGGATTAGTAAAGCACGCTGCATGCAAAGATAACAGCAGTTGTTTGTTTAAGGCTGCCAGTTATGTAGCATAAAATATTTACATTTGGCATTATCAAAACAGGTCTTCATCTGAAATAATGCAAACTTGTCTTCACTATCTATACTATTCATAACAATTCACTGACATTAGCTGACATTAGCATCATGCATGGCTTTCATGCTATTCTACATTTTTCCTTTGGCCTTTAATGGAGTATTTTAAACATAATTAAGAGTTTTGTAACTTTAGGTTTCACCTTAGCTCTTTGCAACTAAATAGAGTCTTTGAACTTCTGTATATTTTGCCATGAGCATAAGTCACTGAATACCACATGGAGTGGATGGAATATATTGCCTTCACACATGTACACACCACTATTGTACAGCTAGGTTACCACAGCTTACCACAAAAAATCACAATGATAATTTGAATCATTTTATGTGTGACAAAGCATTAGCCTAGCTGGTTGTCCTGATGTAGACTTTGAGTTCAGTGTGTATTTGAGTGGCCAGGCTTCAGATTTTATTTTTTGTATTTATTTATTTATTTATTTTTTTTTCTATTACACCTAGATGTTGAAAGATGAGGCCTTACAATTTTCACTACTGGCTAACCTATTAGTGCCATTGCAGATCCTATGTCCATGTTTTCACAGACAAATATTGCATTTCTTTCCACTGTCGATTCTTCAGATCTGCCGTATTTATTTATTTATTTATTTATTTGTTTGTTTGTTTGTTTGTTTGTTTGTTTACTTACATACTTACTTACATTAAATAACTTTGTCTCTAGACTTGAATTAGGTGGTCAGATGGAAAAAACTGACTGCAAGTGTAAAAGTGTGACTTTTGGGGTAAATGTTTTGTTAATGATCAGGTTTAGGATTACAGTCAGCAAAGTCAGTCTGTGTTTATTGTTGCTAAACTTGTTTTCAAGTATTTGGCCATAAAGTAATAAAAAACATAATTAAATTTGCCAAAGGATTACACCACAAACAATTGTTTGGTGACCCAAGGTCAGAATTAATCATGTTGGCAACATTAATGTGTCAAAAATTAAGTCAGGCTGGCAAGTTCAGAATGCTTAATCCTATTGCAATCTTTTTTTTTTTTTTTTTTTTTTTTTTTCATAAAATTGATCCACTCTTGTTTTTAACGTGCCTTTAAATGATGGTATTGGCTAGAAAGTATAACTGGCTACATGCTTATGTACCACTCTCTAGTGGTTAAAAAATAATCCACTGCCATGTAATGTTTCTCTACTGTATTGTGAAGCAGGGCTGTTGCTACAGCTGATCTATTGTTTTTGTTCTCATACGACCATGTAAAATTATGTCTGTACGTTTGCTGAGGCTCAGCTGTTGCATTCGATTCACTTGTTTTCCATGCAGCATCGTGCCAGCACTATGGTTAGCTGCAGAGCATTCTCCAGGGGCATGACTCCCTTTGGTTTGGGATCTGAGGAGCCTTACTTTCACTTAATGAGGCCCGTCTTTCACAAAGACACAGAAGAGAGAGAGGGAGAGAGAGAGAGTGAGAGAGAGAGAGTGAGAGAGAGAGAGTGAGAGAGAGAGAGAGAGAGAGAGAGAGAGAGAAAGAGAGAGAGAGAGAGAGAGAGAGAGAGAGAGAGAGAGAGAGAGAGAGAGAGAGAGAGAAAGAGAGAGAGAGAGAGAGAGAGAGAGAGAGAGATACCTATCCTTTGCTCTATTCTGTCTCAACAGCTGCATCTGTGGTTTTCTCCTCAGATGGCGCTGTGGTTTTGGGAGTCATGCCCTTTAGACAATCTACCTCTACTCCAATATTTAATGGAAGCTCATCTGAATTACAGAGACATTAAATGAGGGAACAAGAGAGAGAAAGAGACAGAGAGAGAAAGAGAGCGGGAGAGAGCAAGAAAGAGAGAGAAATAGAGAGAGATACACGCCTCTGGCAATGAGCAGCATATGCTCTCAGAGAATGATTGATAACACAAACACCAAAAAGGCACTTGTTATGTAAGTTACAGAAAGTACTTAGTTGACAAAACATGCATGCAAACCATATCATCAATAATTAAGAAATATGGCACCATGAAGCTTATGTAATGACTTACAAGAATGGACACAGAACACTTTGAAAAAGTTGTAAATGCCACCAGACTCCTTCACAGTAACCAAAACACCTAGCGGCACCTTCCCACCACCTTGACCTTTCGCAGAATCTTTAAGCACAGCACTGATACGTAAGGCCATACAAGCAGCATACAAGACATAGTATGGAGAAATTATCATCAGGAGAAGAAGAGGGATTTGGAGGAGATGAGAGAAGCAATAAAACTGAAGTGTGGTGTTGCAGCCAAGACTTGTGGTTAGGTTGAGGTCCAAGCAATGAGAACAGATTTAGTGAGCACATTTTGCAGGAATCGGGCTCATTCAGTGTTGTGTTGAATACCTTTTGTAGGATGGTGCATGAAATGATAAAACGAGGTGATAAGAACGTACATGCATAAAACAGGTGGCATAGTGGCGCAGTGGGTAGCGCTGTCGCCTCACGGCAAGAAAAGCTCTGGGTTGGAGTCTTTTCTGTGCAGAGTTTGCGTGTTCTCCTCGTGTCTGCGTGGATTTTCTCCAGATTTTCCAGCTTCCTCCCACCTCCAAAAAAATACACTTCAAGTGAATTGGTTAATCCAAATTGCCCGTAGGTGTGAGTGTGTGTGAATGGTTGTTTGTCTTTCATGTGGCTCAGCAGTGCACCAGGGTCACACTTAGAGTGTACCCTGCATCTCACCCGTAAGTCAGCTGGGATAGGCTCCAGCAATCCCCGTGACCTGCAAATGCGGAGGAAGTAGAGCAGAGGATGAATGAAACGAGAAAAAAATGAACCTGTCAAAGTTTATGTGAATTAAAAAAATAGAAAGATGCAGTATTTTTTGATTTGATAAATGTTAAATTTTTACCATTTGCAGTTTTTATTACCTCCAGTGATTTTTTTCTAACAAAATCACTTGTGAAGAATAAGAGAAGTCCATTCTGTTTGTTTTGTTGGTTTGTCTATTGAACAAGTTTAGGTGAAAGATACTCAAGGATGAGGAAAAAAACAATCACTTTTTCCATCTTCTCTCTGTCAGCCTCCTTTTTCTTCATCTCTTCATCCAACGAGGCTGGGAACCCGTTGGGGTGGCAGAAGAAGAGAAATTGGAGTCATGTCTCAGGGATGGATCCCACCAGATTATTGATGATCATCAGGATCTGAGATTTTGTTTTAATCCTTTTTTAATATTGTAACCAAAATTCATCATTTTATGTTATGACTATAATTATCTGTTCAAAGCATGTCTGTCAGCAATTAGGGTGAATCTCCTCATCAAAACCATCTTATTGTCACAGCTTTGGAGGAAATTTGGAATAGTTGGTGCTCAAGTTACATATATTTTCTGATGTCTTTGTGCTTCAGTGCTGCACAGTGCTTCAGTGCTTACAGTTGTTATATCACAAGGCTGCATCTCCATTAGGAAGGTGTATTTTAAAGCTTGTATTTGCCTGTTTGTACAAATGCATTCTTAGTTCACACTGTTACTGTATATCTGCAGTCAATAATTCAAACTGCTGCCGATAGCTGTCAGACAGAGGGAGGACGATGAAATCAGAGTACAACCGGATGACAACCGCAGATAAAAGAAACTAAAAGAAAGAAACTAACACTAATGAAGTCAAGGACAGACACAGGGAGTGAGGATTGGAAACATATCTCTTTGTTAGTCCAGGAAGTGACTCTGTCTTATGTAGGGCAGAAGTTAATGTATAGTTATTAATTTACTCACCTGGGCAAATCTTTTAAAGCAAATTCATACTCATATCAAACAACAAGACCTGCAAAATAATATTTTGCCAAACCCACTTAAGACAGTCTGCCTGCGTGTGTCTCTGAACCTAATGCATATTAACAACTCGCTGCAGCCAGACAGCTGCAGCATCATGGAGAGAGAGATCTTATCACTCACGTCAGAAATGATCTTTTATGGGTCGTATCATTACATCCCACGATGCGGTGATGTATTGTAATTATCAGTGTTTGTGTGTTCGTCCATCCGACCGTTTGTCTACCAAATATCTTCACAATCATTGCAGATAGAAAGATGAAAGAAAAAGCACATTACTCGGGCTTCAAGTAATGAAGCCCGAGTAAATAAGATGATGACCTTGACCTTGAGAAAACTAGGTCAAGGTCAGATTTCAACTGTTTTACTTTTATTGCACATATCTCATGAAGCTGATAAGATAGAAAGACGAAACAAAAGGCGTTATATTCAGGGAGGCAAGGGGATGAAAATGAGATCACAACCTTGATCTTGAAAAACTAGGTCAAGGTCAAATCTTCACTTTTATACCTTTGTAGGTACACATCTCTGAAACCTGAGGAGATATAATCACAAAACAAAAAGCAACATTTTCAGGAAGCCAGAGGCACAAAAATGTGATGATGACTTTCGCCTTTGGAAAACTAAGTCAATGTCATCCTCAATAGTGCAATATAGAATTCATTGCTCCGACCATTATGAAAGTAGGTCAAAGTAAAATTTTGAATTCAGGGGTGTCGCAGGACGTTGTTGTCTCTGGCTGCCTTGTTTTCATATCAGACTGACTAGTTTCAAACACTTTATCTTGTAGAATATGCCTCGGGCATGAGAAACAATACCAAATAATATCAGGTAAAGGGCAGCATTTTTCACTTCTTTGTTTCTATTTCTCCAAGGTTACAGAAAGTCACACAATTATCGTGTTTAATCATTATCAAATATATCTGGTCAAATGTTCCACAGAACTCTGCAGTCTAACAGAAGTACTCCTGGGTTTTGAAATATGTTGCTTCTGGAAATGTAATAGAATTGGTCTGGAAACCAGTTCATTTTGTTGCAGTTTGTACCATTTCAGACAGGACTTCCCACACTAATGGCAGAACCACAGGACTCATGTAGGATATCGTCCTATAAGACGTCTTTTTCTGGTAATATCAAAACACTGAATTTATGATCATTTCTCACCATGAAACATAAATGCCTTCCTATATTTGTGAATTATCACTCATTGGTCATTGACACCGGAAACTGACTGAAATTCAGTGGGAGGTTGGCAGGATGACGAATGAACAGAGGGCCTCGTGGGGAGCCCTGGGTTAACCACTAACAACAACCAGAGGCTTTCCAGTGCCGACCATGCTGTGGTTGAAAGAGCCACCAAAGAGCCAACAGCCACCAAAGAGCCAACAAAGTGATGGACGCCTGGTGCCAGACAGGAGTTAGCTGGGCAGCCACCAGTACTCACTGTTCACACATATGAAAGGCAAAGGGGAATGGACAGCTCCAAGAAAATCTATTATGGAGTGGTATTAAAGAAAACACAGTTGGAAAATACTCAAGGATGAGGAAGAAACAATCACTTTTTCCATCTTCTCTCTGTCAGCCTCCTTTTCCTTTATCTCTCCATCCAACGAGGCTGGGAACCCGTTGGAGTGGCAGAAAAAGAGAAATTGGAGCCATGTCTCTATAAGAGCAGCACTCAACTTTATAATCAGCCAAATCAACTCTATGCTTACTGACGGGCCGTTCCATTGAAAGCTCGCTGCCTGCCAGGGGTGTGTGGGTGAGTTTGAGCCAGCACGACAATAAAAACCATTGTTGCATTTGTTTAGACGGCCCATCCAAGTTTAATCCTCCCCTTTGGAGCAGGTTTTCTCTACCCAATAATGGCACCTAATTTGTACGGAAGTCAGGAGAAATCAGCGAAAAGACAAGCAAACACAAGCCACTTTATTTCACCACACTTGCATCCTGTTGTCATAAGTTAATATATTTTTTATTTGTTCTTGGTCTCCAGGATTTGTGGTGATTTAAGTGTTGTTGAACCAGAGTGACATTCAGAACTGTTATTTGCCAAGGAAGTGTCTGAGCTACTTGTACATGGTTGCTGTTTCTGTGCCGTAAACGTCGAACAGGAAAGGGATGCAATTAGAGGAGGTGAGACCGAATCAGAGGTAGGCAAATATTATAGCCAATCAAAGAGACAACCCTGAACTAAACCTTATCCATTCTCCAGCCACATACTTCCCACTCTCCTTGTCTTACCAGCTGACTGGATCCCATTTTCCTTTGCTCTGTCATCCATCCATATGCCCGTGCCAGCTTTAAGGAACTGACAGAGCAGCAACAGAGTGGGATTTTCCCAGAAACCTTAGCCTCTCTGAGGACAAGGTGAGATTTGCGGACAGGATGAATATCTGTCTAGCTGTCCGTCTGGATAAATCTTCCTGTCATTTCTGCACCACTCAGTTTTAAACCTCCACCTAGTTCCAATATGAATTCATAAGCACTGTATAGATATGTGGGATGTTACTCTATACTGGTCTAGTAGACGATGAATAGGATGAGAAAAAAAAAGTCTCATAAGGAGAAGCTTTCGATTTGTTTCCACTGTGTCTCTCACTTATTCCTCTTCTCCGCCCTGTGAACAATGGCTTTGAGTCACCGGCAGCTGTGACCCATGTCTTCCAGTCCAAGTGTTTTAGGTCTCTCGGATCAACAAGGTGTGGGAAATATATCCTGTGACACAAGTTCCCATTTCAGTCAAATCATGGATGGAACTTTCCTTTGCATATTCACCTTTGTGTGACAGATTTAGAGCTTTTTGTTGAGGTAATACATCTGTTTCTCTGAAACGCCACAATGCCAAGAGTTAATAAATGAATTACAAATATACAACGAGTTTTCCATATTGCCCAATTATAACTTTTTGAGTCACTGCCCCAAAATATATTTAGAAAAGTTTTCATGATGAGTAAAGATTGTACATGCAGTATCAGCTGTATTTTGTTGTTGTTGTTTTTCTTTAATCAAGTATATTTGAAAAAACAAATCTTGCACATGAAAGAACAGGTTGTCTGTAACCCAAGAAAGACAGCAATGCTGCATTTAACTTCAAACACGTATAGTAAAGATGAAAATTTTTGGGAGGGATGGAGGGATGGAGGGGATCGTGAACGTCTCCATGAGCATAAATATATTCTGGGTTTGTTTCCTTCTAATAGAGATGTGTATAAAAGAAGGTGGAAACACTGCAGATGACAGGAAAACAAGAAAACTGAAAGGCCACATGAAGTCCCACGTCAGAGCAAACTGTCTGAGAGTCATTAAATCTGAATCTATGGAGTGTTAATGTTATATTTTAAAGACTGTTAGCATTAGGCTAACTGCTCTTGCCATATTGGCGTGATTGACCGTTATCCATGGTCCCGACGCCTAGTTAGACCATCTTCCACATAGTGGCACAGAATATTAAATATTTTATGTCTTTTTTTTGTCTGTTTTGAATATGAATGTTAAACTGGTCGGAATTTTAGGCTCATAGGGCTTACCATTACCCTATCCCTAACCCTAACTAAAGAATTAGTCCTGTTGATTGCTTATTTTTTTTAATGATTAAACATCTCGTCTGTGTTTTTGATAAATTGGTCCCTGTATACAATGTGTAATATATGTATGTATTTAATGAATTTCAAGTGCCTTGCAGGCCCAGCAACTCTGTAGGGGCTTATCTTTTATCTCTCTGTTTGCTCACATTCCAGCGTCCTCTTTTTTCTTGTTCATAGCCTCTCCCAATATAAATGCATTTTGTGGCTTAATTTTTTTTTTTCTTGTATCTGTTTGGAGCTATTTGGTTGACTCATACATTATCACCATGGTCCTTTACACCAATCTGACACCTTGCACTCATGCTTATACTCTGTATCATTTAAAAAAAAATCATCATGGCCTTGGCAGTTTTAAGGCAGTCTGGAATATAAACCAAATGTCTCATATACTGGTCCAGAAATCTCAATAGGTAGCAAATAAAGATTTTGAATGCAGTCAAATGGTTCATACTATAACTTCACTCATTCAGGATTATCTACAGCATGAAACAATTGTATGACTTTGCAGAGTGTAAACTGATAAGTTTACTTTGTGATATACTGTAATGTCGCAATCTGTTTCCTCCCACGCTGGTCATAGCCCATCACTGAAGACAATATACTGTAGATGCATTACCTCATTTAAGCACAATTGTTCCACAGGACACCTCACAATGCACAAATTGTGTTCTTGAGTCACTCTTGCCTGTCATCTCTTTTCTACTGATCACAGCATTGAAGTGTGTGAGCTCAACATTCAAACAGTGCAAACTGCTACAACCAATATTCCTCAACTCTGGCCAAATCTTGGACCAATGGAAAATTCCCTTCACCTGTCTGTTTTAACAAAGTACAATCACCATGGCCTGTATCTAAGGAGGCCTCAAAGTGGGCTGAACCTTTGTTGCATACCTTAGTCATATATTACATTTCAAGCAAGTGTTTTCAAGTGTAACACAGCGGAACTGCCTTGTCATTACAACAACCACATTACCAGACCCAAAGGTCAATACAGAACTCTGTAACTCATTGAATACATTTTATTTTCATGTCAAATTTGAATGTTGTTCATATTTGACAAATCATGTAGATTTATTTAGCAGTAGCACAAATTCAACTTTCTACATACTTCCATCGTATGAAATAGGATTTCCAGTCAGCCTTTTTTTTTCTCCCCAGGAAGCTTTTGTACCCTGTGCTTAATAAAATAAAGCAAGGTCCATAGTGACTTTAACAACAGTGTAGCATTACATTGTCCTATAAGAAGTTTCTTCATGATATCCTCAAGCAATTTTAAAGAACTAAGAATGGGCATTGGATGACAATCCTTGGAATTATTCCATATAGGCATAGTTACAAGAAGTAGAGTGCTGTATTAAAATTATTGTCCACCTTATCTTGTCAGTAGCTCCAGGTGCCATGGAGACCAGTGACGTGCGGTGAGGTTCATCGCTGGTGAGGTACTGACTTCATAATAATAATTTTGACAAACATGTGAACCTACAGTGTAGCTTATTCACCATTTAATTAGCAACAGTGAGTCTCATAGCAGAAATATTTACACATACAAACTGTAATACACAAATAAGCACTTTTGATTAAAAAAAAAGTTTGTTGTTACTTACATGTTTGTTTATATGTCATTTTTTCTGATAAATGAAGTCCATGCGCAGCTCCTTCTGAATATCAAAAAAAAATTGAGTTGAGATATGTAATTCTCCATTTTTATAGTAAGGCAAGGCGAGCGGGAAAAAACAAATGAATGGCTCCATTTGACTTGAAGCCTGTACCATAAAGCTGGATTACGGTTTAGCGAGATAACTTCAGGCTTAACCCTGGCTTTTCGTTACCATAAAGGTGGCTTACTTTCTATCTGGCTACGTTGTCGTGGTAACCTATGCTGAACACCTAACCTGCTCCGGAGCACGATAAGTTCAGGATAAGTTCAGGATAAGAGCTCAGCAGATATAATAGCCCCACCAACTGACCAATCAGTTCTCTAGGAAAATGGCCTGTCTGTTTTATGAGAACTCGGTGGATCTTGGTGCACACCTTGTGCGAAGAGTGCTCAGGCGCGAGAGAATATTTAGAGATCGCTGTAGTCCGTTCGAATTAACAATCACTGTACGAAAGGTACAGGTTTTCGGGAGACGGGTTACATTACATCTGTCAGCTGCTGGAGCCTTACATCAATAATGTAACGCATTAGGTAAACTATGGAAATTTAGTTCATATAGCAAACGTGTTTGAACATTTTAATAGCGACATATAGACAGATATTACGGTCTCACTGTTTAGCCACCAGCACAGCTAGCCGAGTCATTGCGAAATCCATGGTGAGGCTCGGCTGGCTGGTGCTTCACCACAGGTCTCTTCTCAGTATTTCAGCAGTAAATCTGAAAATTTAGCGATTTTGAATAAAAATAATCTAAAATTGGTGACTTTAAATGGAAAATAACTTTATAATACACATCACTGGATAAATATTACCATTTGATTTATTTCTTCCATTTTCCAATTTTTTTCTTTCATGATGGCAGGTGAGGCCGTCGCTCACCTGTCTCCCCTGACCGCAGGTCACTGATGGAGACACAGTTTGGTGGTATAATCTTCGTTTGGTTAGCACTATCATGTCACAGAAAAGTTCAAACTTGTCTTTCTACATGGAATCACTTCACCCCAAAAGAGATAAGCACTCCCATATACCGCAGCTTATAGTGGACAACTGTGTTACTGTTTGGTCTCATTATGTAAATGGCTGCATTTATTTATGGCTTTTGTACATTCACATACACACAATTATATAGATATGTCATATCTATGTAATTGGTCGGTCGGGTCATTTCAATGACCCAACTAGACCTTTTGGACACAATTTCAGGTCAATATCTTCTTGCACAAGAAAACTTTTAACGTGTGAACAAGAGGTACTGGGGATCGAACTGGCAACTTTCCGAAGCCAGTCGTACTGAAGTTCAAAGTATTATCTGCATTTTAATACTACAGGACATATTTCACTTCATTAAAACCACCCTCGTTCAAGTGACGCAAATCCAGTTAAAAGGTACAGTAAATGAAGGCAACAGCTCAAGTGACCTAATGAATTTATCAAGCTCACACAGTTGGTGAATGGGAAGTTTCTAAGTAGGTGATTATAGTTTTCCTACCAAACAGTGCCCATTTATTTGCTACTTGACTTCATTGATCCAGGAGCTCCAGTGGAAAATGTTCCTCGATAGGTCTTTGTTTTGTTCTGGTGCCATTCGGTCAGATGCAGGAGCTCTCACACTCACACTCATAGTCCTTAGAGAGCTCATTTGAAACAGCAGCACTGACCTCAGAGTTATGGCTATGGGATTTGGGTATGGGCTAATACCCACTACGCTAATGGAAAAGTGGCAGAGAGAGGGAGACGGGGTGACTGTGACATTTGATTTGTTCTGCAATGCCAATACCCCAACAATCTCATGGTTTACTAAATTACAACCTTGTGCTCTTGCTTCATTATCCTGTTCCCACAAACACACACATACATTGCATTTTTCATGCGCACACACCATTGAAACTGTTTCAAGGATAAAATAGATCTTGAGAAACTGGTCCACAGTGTCCTTCTTTTCAACACCTGAAGAGAATGAAATGATGAATCGAACAACCAAATCAATGAAATTGGAAGGCTTCTGAGGGATCTAATACATCTTTGTTATGTTTGTGTTTAACTGACCTTTGCTAATAGCATAGCTCACCTACGAGGCAGTTCAGACAGCCCAAATGTCACTGAGACCAGCCCGTCACCAAATTGGCTCCACCAACAGACCCAGGAGGACGTGGGGACTCGGCACACACACATAACACACTCCTGTTGCAAAGGTACATTCTGCTCCTGTGGTGACTTCATAAATAGACTTGTTTTCTTCACTCTGGAAAGTGTGAGATGGAGCCAAGCAACACTCACCACTCTCGGCCGACTCAACCACACCCACCCACCCATCCACACAACGAATGAGATGTTTATGATGGAAGATAGAGGCAGGTTCTTGGGGGCGGGACTCAGGCACACACTTTTTAATGGAGAATTTGTTTTAGTGGTGTTTAAAGAGGAAACTAATAAACACCTTACAGTCCCCAACCACAGCAAAGATTCAGTGAACAAATATTTTAAAGCATCCTATAATGACTCGAGACCATATGTACACCAGGTTTTTGAAGACCATTTGTGACACCCCTTTTAGGTAACTTTAAAGGTTATTCCAATTGCTTTCCCTGCTCAAAATGAACAGGACATGGCGTTCTGTTCCACTATTGGGAAACAGAATTTCCATCAGTGGTCACACGTCAAGACACTTTTTATGAGGGCACTTGCTTTGAATTGGTCATGGTTGTTTCTTAGAGGATACTGGGTGACGCTGTGAGCCAATGGAAACTTGATTTGTGTGCGTTAATAATAATCCCACAAAAATAGTCTTTTAGGAATATGTTTTTAATACCCATTATCTGCTTTATTTTTATTTTTTTATGACAGTACCTCAGTTTGAATGTATGCCATGTATTTTTTTTAGGACAAAATTGACATATTATAATATTTCATTTTTAATGGAAAGTAATTTATTGATGAAAAACAGCAGCAAAGGAAATGCAAGAATGGACACGTAGTGATTCAACAGACCATTTTACGTTTTATTTATTTGTTTGTTTGTTTTGCCAAGAAAATTATTTCATGTCAGTACTTTGTGTTTTTTTACTTTGTGTAAAAAAACACAAATTATGTTCAAGTAAATATTCTGTTTTATATTTATATTTATACATTATACCACCTAGCGTAATGGAATATATTACTCTAGTCATTTTTTTTCCCTTGTCATGAACCACCAATTTTTTTTTCCATGTCATCTTCATATCAAATATGACTTTTTTTTGTTTTTGCTGTAGAGCAGCCCTTCACGAATGACTCAATGCTGAAAAATGCATTTGCATTTTTTTCTTGTTTTTATTGCCCCTAATATCATTTCAAATGTTGTTACATTATTTTGCACTCATGTCTGTTTTTTTCTTTCCTTTGGTGACGCTTTGTGGATTAAACTAACCCACCACGGAGCAGAACACATTGCTTCATATATATCTTGGGTGCACTTGTTATGCTAATGATCATATTTAATTCATATGAATGCTTGTTCATTATTCCAGGAGGCCAGGGGAATGGTAGTTTATAACCAAACAATGCAAAGCTAGAAAATAGACATTGGGCTGTTTCCCAAAGCAGGTATAGTGGAAAACCCTGAAATCAGGGAAAACCAGGGTTTTCAGTTTCACAAAGGGAGGTAACTTAACCCAGCGTCAGAGGCGTAAGCCTGGCCTGTTTCATGAAGCGAGGTAAACTGAACGTCTAGGTTTGTTACAGCAGTAGCAGACTCTCTGAAGCTACCCTGGTCTAGAGCAGGTTTTATTTCACTAACCCAGGGTTTCTTCTGACTCCACCCCCTTTCACAGTTGCTCACGCCGTTTCATTTCCTGGTTCTGAAGGACGGAGAGTTTTTCCCACGAAAGGTTTTATAAATAACTTTGTATTTTAGAGAAATTTTAGAGGCAAACATGGCATGTCCGTTCGACGGGGATCCCGTTTGTGAAGGTTCAGCATTAATTCAGAGAGAATTTAATATTTTTTATAGCGTTCAGATGTCTTGTCATATCCAGATAGTTCTCTTTGTGATCGGTACCGGTTCACGTCCCAATCCATCACACACATCCGTGACCTAATTCATCCTCACATCTTCAGTAGCGCTGCATTTAGTACTCCGGTCAGTTCTTTACTTTTTATTTGCAAAATGTAGTTTTCTATACAATCTGGGAGATGCTCAGTGCGCCTCGCCAGTTTTTCTATTTTCCTGGACAAAAACCCGTCAGAATCATCAAGGACGGGTTCCACAGGATTGCAGGTGAATGATGTAGAAATCGAATAAATGAATTTGAAATTATATTCTCTTAATTACATTGTGCTGCAACCTCAGAATTGGATTATTAACTTTAATTTCTTTTAGGATTTCCCGATGTAATTGGCTGCATAGATGGAACCCACATTCCTATCAAGGTACATGTAGACTGATCACTGTTTCAACATGTTAAAGACTGCATCACAGGTAAACTAGCATCTGTCCAGATCATGAGTGATGAAGCAGACTACATTTGTGATGTGGAGGTCTGGGTCTGTTCCTGACTCTCAGATATATGATGAGTCTTACCTGAGCAACAGACTGTAATGTGGTCAGTAACTTAAAGATTTGCACAGTAATTCACTTGTCTTCATTTTTTAAGCCACTCTAATGAATCCACTACATTACAGGAGAGAGCCGACGTCACCTCAGGATGATTCCTGGATGGCAGAGCAGTGAGGGACACTATCTGCCAGAATCATTTCAGAGTCTACGTCACCATCACCACCATTACAGCGGGCAACAAAAACATACAATACGCATTTCCTTTGGTCATCTTTATTTCTTCCAAATACAAAGTTAGTTTTTGAATCATTACAATAGTCAGCATTCTAATAGTTAACATGATTCACCTGTGACCATTACCCACCTCTAACTTGTGCTCCAGTATTTCTATGTCCAAATCTGCCCTCCTAATCTGAATGTCCTACTAAACCATTTCTGTTTTCTGTCTTTTTTTAGAATGTGAATTCTATAAACGTCTTTAGCAGACTGATGGGAATATATGAGGAAGACATTAAAACATAGTTGCATATGAATTCCACAGAATGAACTGCTGGTTGTCACTGGGCGTCTATTTCACTGTGATAACATGTGCAGTTGGGACCCTTCTGCTACTGTCCATCCACGCTCTGTTAAAAAAGGATGAGAATGTGTTAATACTTCAGTAGAGGTTAAATATCACACACTATTCCACCAGAATGCGAAGCAATGAGAAGAGAACAATCAGTAGTATAAAATATTAGACCAACCTTGTTTTCTTTAATTTTTGTCGATTTCTTTTTCTTTCTATCAATTAGTAAGTCCTGTGTATATCATGTAACTAAAACAGACAGAAAACTGAATGCCTTAAAGTGATTATAAGCAGCACAATGCCACAGCTATTAAAGTGAGAACTAATGCAGTTTGGACTATTACTGTATCAAGGAAACCATGCAAACCCGCTACATGTCAGCTCTTGATTTCAGTTCTTAGATAATACAGGTATACGCAATGGTATGAATATTCTTCTCAACTGTTTTTGTAACATGCATATGCCGATTTACTCTTTTATTTACACAACATTAAAACGTAGATTTCTTTATTTAACAGAACATCATCAGAGGATCCCAATGAGATTATGCAGAAGTCTGACTTGTGTAAACAATGTTTTTATCCTTCGTTTTCTGCTGCGGACATGCTACTCCTCTCCCCCGCTGGATTGCGCCTAAATAAATAAATCAATAGACTATTATTCAAGCCGTTTACCTACTTAATTTTACCCTGAGTGCAACGGACTACATTTAAACTTACTCATTGACTCGAGCAGCAATTCACTCCCATGCCATTTCTCTCTTTGCAGCTGCAACGCTGTTCCTGTTTCTCCTGAAAATGTCCTCAAAGTCTTCATATACATTCATCAAAACCTGTACTTCGACTGCCGTAAACGCTGTATTGCGGGTCTCGTCCGTCGTCATGGTGAATCGTCGAATCGGGGCTCCATTGATGATGGCTTTTTTAAGAGTTGACCTGTTAAACTGCGGGTCAGCTTACTCTGGGTCAACAAAACTAACCCTGAAAAATCCCTGGTTTTCCAAGTTCAGGGTAAGTCAACCCAGAACAAGTCAATGTGGATGCTCACATATCTACACAATTTTTCACAAATTTTATTTGATTGCAGCAGTACCTTCCCTTTGGTTCCTTATGCAAAACACTGAAAAACACTGAAAAACTCAATCATGACAAAAGTGGATAGAATCATTGCGAGGAGAAGAAAACAAACAACTAACAGAAGAGGGAGTGGGGCCACGACTTGACAAAATGTTCACCAGATGCGGCCGTGTGTCTTCTTCCAGTTTCATTTCTGATGGCTTTAGTGCACTTCCAATATTGAGAAAAGGTTAATTGTACTTGAAAAGTACATTCTGGAGAAATTATTTTGATTTGTTTGAGCAGGAAACAACATTTAAATTCAAGGAAATAGAGTAAACAATAATAAACAATGCAGAAATGGTCATCATGTGCAGCTAAACCCGTTGGAATTGAAAGAACTTGCTTCATTTTCACTCATTGCCAAACTATATAATCTGACAAGATGACAGTTGACATGAGCAGTAATACACTGCCAAACATCTATCACTGCACCTTTCATGACAATAATACATGAGCCCCTGGTAAGCACATGAGATCCTTGTTTACAGTTCATGGCTGACTTGTATCAAGGCAGAATGACCCTAAACAGGACCATGACTTACAGCAGAATCAGTTTTCCCTGTCTGGAACAGCAGCGGTTTGAGCTAAATTCTGATACTAGCATGAGAAACACAGAAACGAAACATGGTTTACATGGTATTTTATTCACAAATCCATAGATCTGTGGATAAAAACAAAATTCTGTCTTTAATAAATTTAATTTCTCATGCAGTAACACAGCTCTCCATTTTGTTAGGAGCTGCTACAATAATGGTCTCATAATATATAAATGAGTTGCTGAATAACAGTTTTGAGCAAAATGATGGACAAAACAGCTAACAACTGCCCCTCTGAAGATCTTCTTGTCCTTTCGGCTTTTCCCTTCAGGGGTCGCCACAGCGAATCAGTTGCCTCTATCTAACCTTGTCTTTTGCATCCTCTTCTCTCACACCAACTACCTTCATGTCCTCTTTCACTACATCCATAAACTTCCTCTTTGGCCTTCTTCTAGGCCTCCCACCTGGCGGTTCAAAAATCAGCATCCTTCTACCAATATATTTACTATCTCTTCCCTGAACATGTGCAAACCATCTCAGTCTGGCCTCTCTGACTTTATTTCCAAAACCTCTAACACGTGCTGTCCCTCTGTTGTACTCATTCCTGATCCTATCCATCCTGGTCACTCCCAAAGAGAACCTCAGCATCTCCATCTCTGCTACCTCCAGCTCTGCCTCCTGTCTTTTCCTCAGTAACACTGTCTCTAGACCACCAAACTGGTGAGACAGTAGTCTCACCACAGTTTGTACACCTTTCCTTTCATTTTAGCTGAAACTCTTCTATCACACATCACACATGACACTTTTCTCCACCCGTTCCACTTGGTCCCTCTCATTCACACACATACACTCTGTCATACTGCGGCTAACCTTCATTCCTCTCCTTTCCAGGACAAACCTCCACCTCTCTAGCTTCTCCTCCACCTTTTCCCTGCTCTCACTACAGATCACAATGTCATCTGCAAACTCCATGGAGATTCCTGCCTAACCTCGTCTGTCAGCCTGTCCATCACCATAGCGAACAAGAAGGGGCTCAGAGCTGATCCCTGATGCAGTCCCACCTCCACCTTGAACTCCTCTGTCACACCTACAGCACACCTCACCACTGTCTTACAGTCCTCATACATGTCCTGCACCACTCTAACATACTTTTCTGCCAGACCAGACTTCTTCATGCAATACCACAGTTCCTCTCTGGGCACCCTGTCATAAGCTTTCTCCTGATCTACAAAAACAAAATGCAGCTCCGTCTGGCCTTCTCTGTACTTCTTTATCAACATCCTCAAAGCAAATACTGCCTCTGTAGTACTCTTTCTTGGCATGAAACCATACTGCTGCTCACAAATGTTCACTTCTGCCCTTAGTCTAGCTTCAACTACTCTTTCCCATAACTTCATTGTATGGCTCATCAGCTTTATTGTTCTGTAGTTGCTACAACTCTGCACATCTCCCTTGTTCTTAAAAATGGGCAGCAGGACAGTTCTCCTCCATTCCTCAGGCATCGTCTCACTATCTAAGATCCTGTTGAACAACCCAGTCAGAAACTCTACTGCTGCCTTTCTTCACTTCCATACCTCCACAGGTATATCATCAGGACTGAGTGCCTTTCCACTTTTCATCCTCTTCAATGCCCTCCTCACTTCATCCTGACTAATCTTTGCCACTTCCTGGTCCACAACAGCCACCTCTTCTAGTATTTGTTCTCTCTCATTTTCCTCGTTCGTCAACTCCAGAGTACTCTTTCCATCTTCCCATCACACTACTGGCACCTGTCAATACACTTCCATCCCTTTCCTTAATCACCCTAACCTGCTGCACATCCTTCCCATCTCTGTCTTTTTGTCTTGCCAACCTGTACAGATCAGTCTCTCCTTCGTTACTGTCCAACCTAGCGTACAAATCATCATAAACCCCTTGTTTGGCCGTTGCTGCATCTACTTTCCCCTTATTCTGCATCTCCCTGTACTCCTGTCTACTCTCCTCAGTCCTCTCAGTGTCCCACTTCTTCTCAGCTAACCTCTTTCTCTGTATACACTCCTGTACCTCCTCATTCCACCACCAAGTCTCCTTATCTACTTCATTCCAGATGACACACCAAGTATTCTCCTACCTCTCTCCCTGATCACATTAGCTGTAGTTGTTCAGTCATCATCAGTCAGCAGCCTTTCTGAAACGTAGCTAAAAACTGCACACAAAGTTGTTTCATGTACACATGAAAACATACCGGGCATGTCACCTCTAAATGTCACCTCTACTATATGGAGACTTTGCCTTTCAGGTAGATACTGTCGATGTAATCCCTTTTGACTCAGCCTGTGTGCCTGATTTCAAGACTGTGCTTGCATGTTGGAGACCATAAACCAACAAGGGGATCAGACCCAGTCATGTGAGCTGGCTTTCAGATTCCAGCTCATGGCATCAGACAAGTCAGAGAAAACCGAGGGATTTCATTTAAATGAAACACTAAGCAGCTCAGCGACAGCGGATTATTTGGATCTAATACTCTACAAATACACTTACTTATACATTTTCAAATTAAATATCCTCACTTTGAAACTACAACATATTGGATCAGGGTGTGGCAACGGCAAAACGTGATCATAAAAATTCACCGAACTTCATAAGGTGACAAAACTAATGTAGTCATGTAAAAGCAGCGGCAGAGTTTAGGGAGTCATCTGGTTTGAAAATGACTTCAAACCCCCCGTCTTATCCAGCCACCTCTATTTATCCCTTTCTACCTCATGGACACTTCATCATCTTGCTGCTTGTTATACTGAGGCTATAGGTATGTATATGACGTCACAGTTCCAGGTCAAAGCCAAAGGGTTACTTCTCAACTTTTCATCCTGTGTGAAGATGATTTTTCAGGAAGAGCTTTCTGCAAAGCATATCAACATTTCTGCTTTCAACAGAGTACACCTTTACCCCTGCTTTTCTTTGCCGTTTTTTCCTCCTTTCACTTTCTGGTATTTCCTATATTTCCATCGTCAGACTCTCTCCATAATCTATTTTCCTGTCTTCAGATCCTGGGTTCCCATGGGGTCTCATCTTCTCTACTTTATCTACCATTCATTATATACCATGTTCCTGCAGTAATGTAATCTTCACTGTATCTGCTTACTGACTTTATGATGTATCTCTGTCCTCAGTCTCTAAAGAGTAAAGTGCAGAACACGTGATTTTTTTGCTGATTCCTTCTGAGATACCCTTCAAATGATTCTCCAGTTAGTATTTGGGAAAATCTATTTCTTTTCACTTTGTTATCTTTGGAAGTAAGGTATAGTCTAGGAAAGGAATGCAGAACACATAGGGGATGCACTCCCAAACATCTATCACTGCACCTTCCAAAAAGAATCCATGTTGCTCAACGAGAAGACAACAGAGTTACAAAACAGTTCCAATTAGAGGTGATAAATCTGTGATCCAAGAGGTTTCCCGTAATTAAAATTACTCATTGGCACTCACCAACGCAAGTATCAAGACTCATGTGAATGCTCTTATTGGCAAAACATCGTTCACCACAGATTGCAGTTTGGAAACTTGATCATCCGTTGGACTGTGAAACAACATTCTAGCAAAGAGAGACTGGTAGTCAGTGAAGTGGATAATATCCATTTCTGGGGCAAACACCAAGTCTCTGGTGGACATGAGTGCATTCTGCATGATTTTATTTTCTAATAGTTTGTTGGATTCAATTTCCCCCGTTTCCTCAAGAAGACACTATTATTGGCTGGTATAACAGTGACATCTCTCGTACTTCATGGCAACGGTCCCCGGACTTTTGAAAGATTTACCCCCACTGCCCAGTTGGATGAACTCCACAGCTCATCAATAACAAGACACTTATTATTCAAATATGCTCAATTTAATTCATTTCGAAATTGGATTATTTAACTATTGATGACATAATAATAGATGTTACATATTTTCATACAACTGAAGTGACAGTGTTGAGTTCAGTTTAATCAAATTGGCATTCCTTTCACAACCACATGAAGTTGCAAAGCTTTCTTCCCACTATTTATCCATCCATTATTATCCATGGTTATTGAGTAACTTTGTCAGGTAGTTATCCAGTTCATTGGGAATCTGGTTAGGATTCACTGCCTTATGGGATGACACCACAGTCTTGTTTCCCTTCTCAATTTGACTGTCAACTTTCTGCCAACGTCTTGCACAAAGCTCAAAAAGCTAAGGGCTCTTTTGGGGATCATAAAAGGTAACAGGAGATTGATTATGTGTGGCAGTCATTTTCAAACATCAGCCAATGTTCCAACAGTGAGCAGATCTTTATTCCAACCAAAAGACTTGACTTCTCAGATTGTTGCATATTTTGATATTACATTACTTTTTGGCCCCTTAATTTGGTTTTATAATATGCATCTTTATTGTTATTAGGTTTTTACCACAGTGATCCACCATTTTTCCAAAATCAACAAAAATGCTACCATTGGGTCCAGTGTATCAACTCTCTCTCAAAGTTTGCAGGTAAGGGGTGAAATCAAAGGAGGGTTTGACAACTAAGGAACTAGTTTATATCCATAAACAAGGAGGGATTTTCCAACATGTGTACATGTAGAAAAGTGACTAAAAGATGACAGAAAAGTGTTAACTGTTTATTTCATGAATCGGAGGAAAAAGAATCAACTGGACTTTCATTAAGGTTGGTTTGTTGAAAGTTGGTTGATGACTTTTTATCTCTCAACCAAGTTGCTCCTTCAGTTCTAAAGAACACAACCTGAAGCAAGTCCAGTTGATTATTTTTGCTCTTCTGGAATAATCTCGACCTGGATGACTGACAACACACTCACACATGCGTCTTTTGTTTGTTTTATGGGAGCAGCCTGGTGTAATATCTTGACGGAAGCATTTCAAACTCACAAAAAAAAAATAAATAAAAATAAATATTTGTCTGAATACATTTTCCACAAATCACATACAATGTTGCCTTATTTACATCTCATCTGCTCATTTAAGCTATTTTTTCCCTCCTTGTATTTATTTGCGGTAACAAAGATATATTACCAGATCTCAGTTTTTCCATTGGTGAGTATCTCACAATCCGTAGGGAGGTTTGTGAAAACTGCATAAGAAGACATGATCATTTAATGGATAAAGATGATCATTTAATGGATAAAGATGTTTCATAGAATTGTTGCCACAACATGTGTGTCGTGAAAGCAAAAAACTGCCCAGAACCGGCGGTGGGATAGAGCCAAAGAGGATTTTGGTGTAATTTGTATTAATGTCCACTCATTTCTGAGAGATTTAGGGGAAAGGTTGAGAGGTTTTTGTGTGTAAGGTCACTTTAAAGTATTTTTGTGGCATTGTGGTTTGCACAATGATTGAGCAACAACAGCCAAAAAACAAACAAACCACTACTGTGACTTGAAAACATGTTTCAGTATGTAGTTGTCAAAAAATGTATTCTTGAAAGTCCAGAAAGGATTACTGAGAAGCTGCTCCGTTTCTTGAACTAAAAATATGCAAATAATCATGGTTTATATTACTAACAGGCTCACTTGATTTAACTGAGAAAGAGGAAGAGATGAGAATGAAGAGATGATAAAGAGACAAACAGGGCAAGGAGAACAGGAAGAGGAGGAAGCCATGCAGACGTTAGGGTTCACAGTTAGGGTCAAAATGTTGAACAGTAATCAAGTTTTCATGTGAAGACATCTCTGCAGCTGACTGAGTGGTGCATCGTCTACTACTACTATTACTACTACTACTACTACTACTACAACACACACACACACACACACAGACAATTGGAACACAATTGCCTTAGTGCTTACCATAATCATTATCTTGCCACAAGCACCAATCACCATCAGTGGTCCCGCAATCACTACAGTGGTGCTCCAGTCAAAAAAGCAGATGCGCAATGATGTCATCAGGATGTTATCATTTGCTGGACTAATGACAGGATGTGTGCAGAGCAGAGGTTGTGACCCTCAGGGGTTTGAATCACTTGCTTTGGTTAGTTTTTTTTTTATTTTTATATTGTATAACTCAGTGACTTATCGTGACTTTTTAAAAAGTATTAATGGATCAAGTAGAATTCCATGCTACATCAATATTTCATCAAAGTACATCTTTTACATTTTGTTTGAATCACCCCAAGATGCAGAAATTACATGATTTCTGATTTTGCAGAAAAAAATTATAATGGAATTGGAGAGATAACAGTTAGTCTGGTAAACATGTAAATATATAACTATGGCTCATGTTGCTGACATACTCCTCCTTCTTTTCAGATTTGATTTTGGGGGAAGTACAGTAGACAAACATGTTCATGTTGACCTCTGCATGAGGACAGATTCACATTTATGAATTTTATTTATGTGTTTATTTTTGCATCATCCAATGACTCTTACAAGGCCAGAATTCAATTGAAATATACAGTAAATCTAGCATGGGCAAAAAGTTAGAAAATCAATGTTGAGACTTCCCAGCAAACATAAAACATAATCGCTCTTCTTTTCTGCCCACTCTCCTCAGTTTTTAATTGCCTTCACTGAACATTTAAAATACATTTTTATTTATTTCTTGTTTAGTGAGTGTAATCCAAATTCTCAGTAAGATTTCACTGGATATTAATACAACTCCAAATAAGCCTATCATCGTGCAGTTGGTCATCAAAACACTAGGACATTCATTCAAATTGCTCTCTCTCTCTCTCTCTCTCTCTCTCTCTCTCTCTCTCTCTCTCTCTCTCTCTCTCTCTCTCTCTCTCTCTCTCTCTCTCTCTCTCTCTCTCTCTCTCTCTCTCTCTCTCTCTCTCTCTCTCACACACACACACACACACACACACACACACACATACACACAATGAAATGATCATTAATCAATGTCAGACCTCCCTCTTCACCTCCCTTCATCCGTCCACTCCTCACTGTTCTCATCCATCTTTCCTTGTCACTCTTCTGTTCCTTAATTTCACACGTTGTCCTTCAGTCCCTGTATTATTTTCCATCTGTCAAACTTTAATTACTTGCATGCTCACAAAAGAAGGTCAGATTCATCATTAAATTTATACATGCCATTTTCAACTTTGGCTTATAATTTAGTGGGGATGCAGCAATACTGAATATGTCACCAAGGAGATAATGAGGGAATCAATATCAATCTGTTTATTCTGCGTTAGTAGGTACTAAATACTGATGAATGGTTTTTGCAGATACCAATATATTAACAAAAATGTTCAAGTAAACAACTTCACAAGTCTGCACACTTAGGAAAATAAAACTTAAAAAAATTTTATATGGATGCAGTCTGAATGTATTGCACTATTGCCCTATTTATATTCTGCTAAACTTGATATTTAATGCGATACTTATGCAGACACTCCACATGTCACTCCACCTATAACAATACTGGCTCAGCAGGTGCGGAATAAACACAAGGAGAATGACAGCTGTCAGAGTTTAGTGTCACATAATGACACGGGAGAGAAGAGGAAGACAGCAGGCAAGCCGTGTTGATTCACGGCTGTTTGACATGTTAATAAGCATGTTGTTGACATTTTATTTACATTTGAGAGACAGGACTTTGTTCTGTCTGACAGACTCATTGATTGAGTAAGTTCAGGCAGCAGAGTGCATCAGTCTGCCCCGCCTCAGAGGAACCACTGGTGGGTTCATTTCTTCCACCAAACAGGTTGGTTGCCAAAAGAAAAATCCATTATATATGTTTTTAGTGATCTTCATCTTAATCCAGAACATCTTTAAATGATTCTTTACAACTTGGAAATAGGGGCGATTACATGATTTTTGCCTCAAACTTTGGACAAAAATGACATTCCCATAAGATCCAGCACATCCAAAGAGTCTGAGCTGGATCCAAGTAATATTCCATAATATCTAAAAGTTCGAAACTGTAAGATAACAAATAATAACTTAACAAAATTGAGCCATCAAATTAAAGCAAAAATGGAAAAGGCTATATTAAGCAATTAAATGTATATTTGTTGTTATATTCTAACTTATTCCGCAAATGTGCAAAAAAAATTCTTATTTCAAACTCTCATATGAAGACCGTTGTACTGGATGCACCTCTGGAGTGTAAAACATCTTCTCGTTGGGGAAAACTCAGCAGGCTGCATGAACATCAGTAACCCAGCTGGAAAGAGACTCTGACAGTGATGTGGGGGGAGGCGGAGCCTAAGCAAATGAGTGGGGATCTGGTCTGGGCCGTGACTGGCCCTTCATAAATCTACTCTCACCAACGTTAACTCGCTCATCAACAAGATGGACAACAAAAGAAGACACAATTGTGGTGATAAGGGTGATAATCATCCCAGATCTAGCAATGGATCAACCAGGCCACACCTTCTTCCATGCAGACCACACCTCTGACTCTAAATTGATGGAGCGGAAGGAAGTGTCACATGTCCTATATGATGTCAGCAGATCACAAAACCAACCGAAGATTTATATTGTGAAAAGACACCTGAATGACATTCTCTTCAAACTACCAGACAGACAACTCTGCCTCCTCTCTCCAAAGGAAGTTGATCCCCAAGCAGACTGAAATGTCCAGCAATGAAACAGGAAAACCAGTGAGAGCGAGGGAGGTATTCCCTCTGTTGAGCTGATTTCACATATTCGCTAATACAGTGCGCCCTCGTTCCTCGCGGTTAATGTGTTCCAGGAACCGCACGTGATTAACGAATTCCGTGGTAGATTGACACACTATTTATTTTATTATTTACGGTAATTTAAACGTTTATGAACATTCCCGTACTGATATTAAACCACCTTCTATCTGTATTACCTTTTCCTACACTCTTATCGATTGTTTAAAGCACTGTTATGCCTCAAGTAAGTCCGAGACTCACCGAACTAGCGCACTTCCGGATGCCGTCAGCCAATGGAATGCGCGTACGGTATCACGTGACTGCCTACCGAAAATCCGCAATGAGGTGAAGTCGCGAGCGTTTATGCGAGGGCGCACTGTATATGCATGTGTGAATTACTAACACTAGAGTGTGCCACACATTTCCCCTAAGGGATCATTACAGTATTTAAAATAAAAAATAAAAAAATAGGGTATCCTTATTGCCCATGCAAAGATAATTAAAAAGCCTTGACTTCCAGGAACCAATTTCCCCCAAATATAATAATCAAACTCAAACAGGGTGATTATTATTCATCAAAATGACATCTCCGAGTAGAAGTAGAGTGTTGCTTGAGGATTTAGATTTAGTTGATCCAGCCAATGAGACAAAAGCCTAGCTATGCTAAACATGTCTCATGGTATTCTTATTTACCAGAAAATTCTTTTAATGGTGTGTCACGGCTCCAGGGCCTTGGTCCTTCCTGATCGTTCTTTGTTTTGGTTTGCAGGTCCACAGCTGAGCAGCATCATCAGCATCAGCCAGTAACTGGGAACACCTGGTCGGTGCTCCCAGGTTATTTGACCCCGCCTGCCAAGACACCGCCGCGCGTCACTTTCCCTAGCAGACGGGCCGGTGGAAGACTTGGAGAATGACTGTGTTTTTGATCACTGCCACGCTGCTTTATTGTATAGATTTGCTTTTGTTCAATAAACCTTTATTAACTTTTGGAGCCACCCGCCATATATCTCCTTTTTTTTTGTTGCGGTCTACGAGCCGGCCGTAACAGGTGGAACACCAGGTAGAACACCATTCAAATATTTTGGTTTTAGCACTTACAAAAAAACAAAACAAACCCCCCCCCCCAAAAAAAATCTATTAGATGTACTGTATATTGAAACATTGAATGTTGCAGACTGGCTGGAGCGTGTGAACAGGGTGAGTAACATGTCTCTGATTTGGGGCACTGTAGAAGATTGGATGATGCTGGATCATATCATATTTCAACTCGGCTTGCGATGCATCCATACTGAAAATGTAGCTTATTTATGCCTTGAAATGCATTTATCCTCTCAGTTCAGACAAACCCAATCATGCTCCTATTCTTTGAGACATTTGAATTCAGTCAGCTTGATTAAAAAAAAAAAAAAACAGTAAAAAAAAAAATCCCACATCCTGTCGGAACAGTGCTGCTGACAGGACAGCTGCTTCTGAGAACAGTGTTTAGATTTCACATTCACGGGTGACTTCTATGGCAGGTGAATGTACATTATGTCATACATGTCACATTTGCCAAATTTCCGCAATGGAGGAACTTTGAACTTTGTGTTTTAACTATCCAGGACTCATTTTCTGGCAGACTGTCAGATGCACAAGCACACACAAGCACACACAAGCACACACAAACACATACTGTACATGCATGTGTTTCTCTTTTCTTTCAAGGCCCAGCCACCCCTTGTCTTGAAATAAAATTAAGAAGTTGCCCAGCAGTGACGAGCTGACACACACAAACACACGCGCACACACACACACACACACACACACACACAATGCCATCTGTCAATCATGATGACTAATGAGCATTTGATTGCATCATTGGCCCTTTAACGGTCCACTGGGGACCTTGAGGTGGAGTCAGAAAGTCAGAGAAACAGAAGGACTGAGAAAGGGTTTGAGAAAAAGAACGGAAGGAAGAGACGCAAAGACGTGGGGGAGATCGTATCTATGTTTGAGAATAAAAGGGGAGTGTAATGAGCAGGATAATGAGGCCGGGACATCCCAGCACAACATGCAGGCTAGAGATCAGAGATTTGGTTTCCACTCAAAACCGCTGGGGGTTTCCTGACAGAGGAAGGGAGAGGAAGGGTAGGAAGGGAGGTCTGTGAGGGGGGCCAGAGGAGTGAGAAGGGTCTGAGAATGACTTTCCCCTCCTCCTCATATCTCGGCTGCTTTTCCTCCGCCCTACAAGTGTATGTCCTGAATGCTCACTGACAGAGCGAGAGTTGTTTTGACAGCCGAGCTGTTTGTTTGTTGCGAGCTGCTACTAGCAACCATCCCACCGACACCAGGCCCGTATCTCCAAACAGCTGGCCTGTGAAGAGTTACAGGTAATGATGCTAGAGGTCATGAATAAATGGAACCCCTACCAAGATTAGGACAAGC
Organism: Antennarius maculatus; assembly: GCA_013358685.1. Lineage (NCBI taxonomy): Eukaryota > Metazoa > Chordata > Actinopteri > Lophiiformes > Antennariidae > Antennarius > Antennarius maculatus. The sequence goes on along the minus strand of CM023626.1, from coordinate 5,133,531 downwards.
ATGAATCTCAAAGCAGGTGTGTTTAAAAAAGACATGTTCCATGTCCTTTGTCATGAAGCCAGTCTCTGAAGCAGATGTTTACTCCACTTTTCACTTACTTTGAACTCACAGCTTTCTTTGAGAAGACACTACGAAATGCAACAGACATCATTCCTAATCCAATCTTTATTGTTCATTATTATGCAGTGTTTTGGGATAGTTTAAGCAAAGATTAAAATGGATTCATTTTACTGACCTACCTGCAGTTTGGGCAAATATGAAACCTCTTGCAAAGCATTTGAAGGGATCACAACACAATCACATATTGGCGTTTATCAGTAGCAACTGCTAAAGTGTAACGCTTCCTTCTATGTGAGTGGGCTGTGTGGTGGTCCAGGTGGTGTGCAGCAGTAATGCTAAAGTTTCACAAGGCAAAGGTTCTGGTTTCAGACCTGTTTCATTTGTTTCTTCTGGTTCGGAGGCTTCCAAAGCAGATTAAATCAATTGCAATGCTAACTAGCATTATTGTGGTTGACACTGTTGTAGAACAATGAAAATTCTTCCTGAAGTGACACGGGCAAAAATGATGAGGTCATGTTTTATAACTTTATTCAGCATATGTTCTTCTACCTCACTCCTGGAAGGACTTGTGGCAGGCAGCCACATTAAAAAAATGTTAATGTTTGCTTACCAACATTTTGTGCTGAAAGGAGCCATATAAAAAATTAAGTGTGTCATTAGAATTTTGTAGAAATCTTTGGATGTTTTGGCCTTTCAGAGCAAAGTGATCAGATAATAAGAAACGTAATAATAAAATAATATTTAAAGCCCCCTCCAGTAGATAAATGGGCTTATTTTTCCTGCTACAATTTGACCTTCACTGTGTTGAATGATGTAGATGCTTAGCTGAGACAATATCAGTTGCACACGCACAAGTACAAGTACACACATGCACACACATACACAAACACACACAGCAAGATTAAGATTTCCACCATTTAAACTCGTGAAATGACAGGTATTTAGACATTTATATATACTGGAGTAATAAGAGATAAGGAATAGATGCCACTTTAAGGACTTTATTGACAATAATACCTTTATCATTCCAAAAAACATGTCAGATCCATCGACCTGACTTCATACAAGTACAGAGAGGATTTTTAACCCACATTTTCAAAATATGCAATTATTCTTTGTTACTATAATTTGAATAGAACTGGAAGAAAAGGAAGGAGGGAAATGTTCACATATGCAGCAGCAGAACACATGAACAGCAGGAAGCTATTAAAGACCCTGAGATAAGATTCCTCCTGTGTGAGCACTGAGCCTCCACCAACAGGAGCAACGCTTTCTCCTTGGCCTTGTAGTCATGTGTCCTTGCGGGTTCTCTAAATTTTATTTCTCAGCATCCTGGACACATATAATATTCATTTCAATATTTTTTTTTGTTCTGCTAATTCAAGGCAAATCTATTGTCCAGATATCCTTATCATGTCAGAAGGTTGTCAGAAGTTGGTGCTAAAGTAAAACAACAACAAAAAAATAGAAACAAAACTACACAATGTGTGCGTCTACAGTCATTGATGAAGGTGTCTGAGTGATGTGTGTTTTTCTTTTTACAAAAAAAGGAGCACAAAGAGGTGAACGCAGAGTGGGACACAAACAGTTAATTTTAAGATTAGTGCTGAATTTTCTTATGCAATACTGAGCTCCTGCAATGTGATCTGTTTAGTCACACTGGTCTTCCCACCAAGCTTTATTTGACTTTATTAAAAGTTATTTAACCAGCAAAGATTCCCTCAGCAGGATTGTTCCCTTTACCAAATCCCCTGTTTCACAATTTCACACATTTACACCGTAGAGCAACCCAACTGGGTGTTGAGTTCACTGGATTGGTCCAGATGAAGAAGTTAGAGGCTTTATTTGGTGACTGTTGAGTTTGAAATTAAATTATTATTGTTGCAGTTGTTGTTATCATGTACAGTGTTAATATCAATAATTCTGTTTTATTTCAAGGTAAGATTAACATATATCCATAAGGGAAGTATTCTAGAAAATAAAACAAATGACAGAAATTAAGGTTATCGTAATGACTTTGGACAACACTCCAAAAGAAATAAATAGAAACATCTATAACAGATACAGCTTTTGGTCACAGCCCACACCAGTCAGCATTTACACAAACGTGGTAGCATACAAGGTACTCCCTGTTTCTTAGGAGTAGTAACCATTCACACACTAATGGAACAGCCACTTGGAGCAATTTGGGGTTCAGGACCTTGCAGAAGGACACTTTGACATGTGGGCAGCCCCACGGGCTGGGTATCAAACCACTGACATTCTAATAAGTGGTCAACTGCTCTAGCAGTTAGCCACAGCTGCTTACTAACATGATACCAGAGGGGGAATACGTCACACACACATGCGTGTTCACTCCACATCTCCCGTTTTGGTCTTTCAATTCAGGAGACGTCTTCATATTCTTAAATATTACTGGAGTCTTTTGTATCTATCGGATTTGCTGTTTCCTCTTTGCTGAGGGAGTGCCACTGACTGTGACAGTGAATTCTTTTCAGAATTACTTAGATCTGAGATTTGCATTAGTATTGGTATTATTCTTTCTTTGGTGATGCTTACAATTTGGTTGATGCTAAACTCCAAATTGTTTCTGATGTACAGGTAGCCCCTTGTCAGGTAGCCTCTACCACATCTGTATGAATGTGTGTGAATGAGCTTTAAAGCATTTTCAACGGTCGATCCATTTTAGAAGAAAAAGATCAGGCAGTTCAGCACCAGTTGTCATTGTTTTGACCCAGCATGCGGGGTCCAGCAAAAGTTTAATCTGGACCAACAGTTATAGTATTACTCATATAAATGTCTAAATTGATGTGTGAATTGGTTTAATCAAAATTTTGAGTAGAATGTGCCAGTAGCCGCTGGGGATAGACTGCACCTAAGTAGAGAACAGGTTTTGGCTGCGCTACAGTCATAATGAGCTGTGTTTGGAAAGCCATATTAACTTTACAAAGTGTTCTTATTTCCATTGACAACATCAAGTACGTATAATACCCAACATTAGGTAGAAATCCACATTTCTATTTCCTATTGCTGCCGCATTCAGCACAATGCTTTTTATGTTTTCATAATCACTGTAAAGAACATCCTCTGTAAAGGCTTAGCCTATAGACTTTAATGCCTCATAGTCTCTTTTGGGAAATCTACAGCTGGCAGCAAAAACAAAATACAATACATAATAGCTCCCAACAAAATAGAGGACAATGTAAGGCAAACTGCAATCAACAATGGAAAGAGCAGTACAGGCTAATTGGGCATGTGTGGGGAGGCATCAGCTGGAGTGATTGCTTTGGAGTATTTGTGTAGTTCTACAGTGTGTATCTCTATAGTAAAGTGTTGTCGGATATGCTATAGTGGAAACATTAATGTCCTGATGGATGTCACCCATGAATCCCCTACAAACTTGGATGATGAAGATGCAAAGTAAGGAAAAGTTTGTCAAAGTTTCCAGGAGATATATGATTGATAACAATCCCTCTTTATGTGTGGAAAGTGTTGAGTCAGCGCTTCAGTTTTTGTCATGAATCTAGAGGATATGCTGGACAGGTGAGACCAACTAAGATTAACTTTAGTGACTGATTCAGTTTCTTCTCTCCTGTAGTAAATCACCAATGCAAAATTTAACACATAGCAGTTAATACAAAATATAGTCATCTTTAGACAAGGTACGGCTGATAGGAAAAGGTGCCAATGAGAACGTTTAAATTATTTTTGGTAATTTAAACGTTTATGAACCCTCCCCATACTGATATAAAACCATCTTCTATCTGTATTACCTTGTACCACACTCTAATAAACTTTTTAAAGCACTTTTGTGTCTCACTAAAGTCCGAGCCTGACGGAACAGAGTGCACTTTTGGATGCCATCAGCCGTCAATAGAATGCGTGTACGGTATCACGTGACTGCCTACTAAAAATCCGCAATGAGGTGGAGTCGCAATCGTTGATGCGCGAATGCACGAGGGCGCACTGTATATATATATATATATATATAATCTCCAACCTATATATTTGAATAAGCTCACTTGAAAACCTCACGGTGTCACGTTTTAACTCCACCCACTACCTGTCAATCAAGCGCCCAACCAATCATGGTGCCCAACAAATCACGGCGCATCTGCCAGAAGAAATCATGTGAACAATATGGCGTAAGGCATCGGGGCAGCGAGACTTTTTGTTGGAGTTAAGCCTTTCGTCCACACGACAACGCAGTTATCCGGGACGAAAACGTCGGCCAAAGTGACGTTTTTTGAAAATGCCGGGTCTGCGTTGTCGTGTTGACACTGTAACCAAGACTTTTTCTATCCGGGGGGCGTCACAGCGACGAGAACCGCTGTGACGTTAGTGTGTGTGACCTGTGTCTACATGTACACATAGAATGGATGTAGTTAAAACCGGCTATAGTCTGACATATAATAGCTCCACATTGAAGATGCGTTGATAAACATGTTTGACAGTTGGATATTTGTTTGTCTCTTCTTTTTTTATGAGTCTTAAAGTTTATATATTTATATATTATATATTTATATATATATTTATTTATCTATTCATTCATTCATGTTCCTCGCCAAAGACGCCAACGCCAGTTCTGGTTCAGACCGGGATGCGCTGCCTGCTGGTGGGAGAACTCTGTGATGGGTGCGCTTGGTTTACAATACCAATACATTTGTTTTTATATGTTTGGTATGAAGTCTGATATTATTGTTTTATTGTGGAATTTCCAATGGTTCCTGCTAGTATATACTGTATATAAAAACAAATGTCCCTCTCACCCTTGTAGGGTGGTATCTGTATGTTATTCTCAAGCTCCGGTCCTCTACCAGAGGCCTGGGAGTCTGAGGGTTCTGCGCAGTATCTCAGCTGTTCCTAGGACTGCGCTCTTCTGGACTGAGGATTCAAATGTTGTTCCAGGAATCTGCTGGAGCCACTCTTCCAGTTTGGGGGTCACTGCCCCAGTAGCTCCTACTATCACAGGGACCACGTTAGCCTTGACCTTCCACATGTGTTCCAGCTGTTCCTTGATACTGCTCCATCTTGGTAAGTCTGCTTACCAAGCTGACCAGCTGACCAGCTTACCAGCTGTTGAGCTGGTCACTTAATACGGTTGACAGAATTTTTTTACCAGGCCAGCCGGATATGGTGAGCGCCAATGCGCCAGGGACTTCTATAGCTGGCTACATGCTGGACAGCTGTAATTCGTTCAAAAATATGTATCTGGCCCCATTGGATGTGGAAGATGTCGAGGATGAGTATATCTTTGCCTCAATAACAATCGGGAGCACAGCACTGGGGTTTGGAGTTTTAATGTTTTGCATCACAAGCTGAGAAAAATGGCAATACAACAGACCAAAGTAAAAGAGGATTCCGCCCAAGCTGTGGAAACAATGGCCATGCTGTAAGCAAGGAGGCCATGAATCTGATGCTGAGTGGTGCCATGGCCAGGATGAGAGACTGGCAGGATGATGGCAATGCTCGGTTCAAGGAAGACATCACTCAAAAGCTGGAGAGATTGGGAAAACGTATGGAGACGATGGCCAGGAACCTGGTGCTTACACCAGTGACTAAGAGTGGGGGCAGGCACAGAATTCAACAGCCACACAAAACAAGAAATTCAATTGGCACCGACACCATAAAATTGCCCAGAAACATCACTCGGACTGAACTACAAAAAGATCATTGACAAAATTGGACTCTTTTCAAAAACTGACAAAGACGTGTGCAAAGATGCTTGTCTATTGGACTGAATAGACCCTTTAAAACATCAATGCACCAAAATAAAATAATTGAAATGTGACATGCAATGTATGAATTTGGTTGAAAATGTGTTGCAATGAGAGAGATGTTGTTGATTTAGGGGACGGGAATTGTACAAGCCAATGGCTTCTACCCGTCAAAACCTTGTTTTTCTTTTCAGATGTTGTCGTTGATGTTCCAACACTGATGAAAGTGAAGTCTGCTGTAATAACAAATCTGGAAAGAAAAAAAAAAAACAACTGAATAAATACTTCACACTCTTTCGGTCTTCCTTCTTCATGATGTTGGCCGCAGCTGTAATCGCCACATCCATCATGCTCTCTTCTGCTCTTTGTCCACCACCACTATGTCCGGTTGGTTAGCCAGCAGCTGTTTGTCAGTCTGGAAGCTGAAGCTCCACAGGATCTTAGCCTTGTTGTTCTCAACCACTTTTCATGGTATGTCCAATTGGGATTTGGGTACTTCTAGTCCATACTGGGTACAGATGTACCTATACACTATCACAACTACTAGGTTGTTCCTCTCCATGTGTGCTGACCCAGCTAGCATCTTAGATCCCGCTACCACATGCTGGACGGTCTCTGGGGCTACTTTACATAGCCTGCACCTTGGGTCAGACCTACTGTGGTAGACATTGGCCTCTATTGCTCTTGTACTTATATTGATTTGTCCATCCTTGCTAACCAGATATATGTGGAATCCTGTACGAAGTAAAGTAAACTAATCAGGAAAGGCTGATATAGTTCATTTACTTCAGAAAATTAAATTACTTTTTTTTTTCTCAAGTTGGCCAATTCAAATCATTCCAAACAAAAACAGAGGCATAGCAAGATGTTTGAAGACTGTGCGAGAGCGGTATAGTATTAACTCAGTCATATTTGGTTCAACTGCAAACATAACTCCCTCAGGCTGGGCTGCTATTACTATTATTTTCATAGTACAGCCTCATATTTCCAAGGTTTGTAATATTATGAGATGATGCAATATGATGAAAGACCACTGCTGAATGGTCTTTCGATCAAATACGTCTAAAGCATCTGGTAGCATAAACACTTCACACAGTGTGTCTGTGCCTTTTTGAACCACCTCTCCCACTCCGTGACTTGAATTTCACAGCTCTAGGACCTCATCCCTCACCGTAAAACACAAAACCAGAGACTACTATTCTGGCAAATCTTCAGTCTCTTGCTCTTATTATTCTCCAACCTCTCCTCCATCCCACTCCTCTCTTTACTTTCTCTTTTACTTGTTGTGTCTGCCTCGCTGCTTTCCCTGGCCGCTTTCCGATACAAGCTCCTAGTCTTCCCTGAGCCAGAATCTCTCCGGTGCAATGTCCTATTAGTGAAAATGAGACGTGGGAGTCAGGCTAAAGGAATGCTCCTTTTCCCCCAGACAGCCTATCAATTACCATGATGGAAAGTTGTGATGATTGCTGCATCTGTTGAATCTTTGAACTAACTTTAGAAATCACAAATTGTACGTGTCCTGGTCTTCTGTCCAGATAAATACGGAATCAGTCTTCCAGACTGAGGATGAAATATTGTCTTATATTGAAACACAAGATGTTGAGGAAAGATTAAAGAACTTTATCTGAAACAAGGCTTCTATCAGCTATTTATCTGGTTTAGTGGACTTCCTTTGTATTTTTGAGGTTAAAGGGATTGTTGATGGTTATAGGCATGACATCTGTCATCTCATTGTGTGACCAGTTGTATACATTTATTGTGGCTCTAGAGGAAGTTTTTGAAAGTCTGGAAAAAACAAACAAACACTGGTGATGTCATCATTGTTGCTTCAGCTTTAGAATGGAAAACATTTTATTTTAAAAGTTGTAATCCAACCTGTATATGTAGAGTTTAAATATAAAACAATTTCAAGGCAGAGTTGAAAAAACACACTCGCCATTTGCACTGCTACTTGTAATATCAGTGTCATGGAGCTTAGCTGGCAAGTATTCAGCCTCTGTTGCAGAATTTTGACCAGAACAAACAAAAAAACATTTCATAGTGAAAAAGGGTTTCCTCCCATTGAAGTCCATCCATTCAAAGATGAAGAACATCTTGATGTGATAACTTTTCAAATCTTTATTAATTATCACTTAGTCACAATAATCAGCTACAATTAATCATTATTAATCGCAAGCTTAAAGTCATAGTATTTACAAACTTGTCCTTCTTGGATGCTTAGAACAAATTACATGTGCAGCATAAAAGCAGAAATGATATAAAAGCTTATTTTCCTGAAACAGTGCTGCAGTATAAACAACAGTCAGGTTTCTACACTTTGAACATTATTCATCCATCCGGTTCTAATGAACATGAGATTACATCTTCATGTCTATCTCATTCAAGTGAAAGAGAAGCATTGTTTGAGTTTTGACAACTAATGATTTATTAATTCAGGAAGTTCGAATCTGCAATAAGTGAAGTCATTACCGCAAGATTTGTACACAACTTTGGTTTTAGAAAAAATATCCACCTCAAAGATTTTTAAACTGAAACTTTCAACACTTCTCCTCAGTCACTGTGTAATCTGACTTTAATTGGTCCCTGTGAAAATCTGAATCCATAGAATCAAATCTGGATCAATCATTGATCAATATGCATGAAATTAAATGTGTCTACTTTTCTAGATTGATCGCAAGAGTTATTGAGCTATTTCTTTCACCACTGAGTTACTATTCTTAACAAACGCACCAGTATCTGGAAGTAGTTGATGACAAGATTATAAATATTAAATATATATAAATAGTTTCTCTCCACAGTCAACGGATGCAGCCTGTAATCATTTCATCACTCTTTGATGGTGGCACATTTCAACTCTTTGTTATCTTCAGTCATGGTTTTTTCCTGCACATTATGTGGCCATGTTCCCGCTATGACACGTCTTTCTAACATGTGTTTAGTTACTCAGAAAAATTGTGTGTGAGCACTGCAGGGTGATCCAATGCTGTAAATCATGACTCTGCGATTAGTGATAAGCCCCTCTGAGAGAGAGAGGTTTGGTGTGTGAGACAGAAAACCACTGATTGGTGCCAGATACAGCTGATGACATCATAAAGGTTAACTCCCCATTCAACAGACATGCTGTGTCTTGAATGCATGAAAATATACAAAGACGTACACATTTTCTTTCGCTCCTTCCTGCTATTCTTTGCCCCAATCCTTTAAATCTTCTAATCAATACTTGTGTGTGAATAATTTGTCAAATAACTACATGTAATAAAAGAGGGGTCACCTACAATGACAAACCAATGTCAGAGGTCATCTTCTGAGCTGTTTTGCATCATACTTGTTTTCTTTTTAGCTTTATGTCACTCTATATTTTCACAGTAATCAAAATGTCACAATTCACCACTCCTGTCAGGTATTTTTACTGTTATGTTGTGAATTAATAATACTGCTGCAAAAGTGAGTTTATGACTTATTGGTGGAATTATTTAGGGTGGAACTCATTTTAAATATTGGCTAGTTTATTTATTTATTTAGTTTAGTTTGGGTTTTTTTGGACAGTTAATTTAACAAACTTCACACCTTCATCATATTTACAACATCAACAACATCCAGAAAAAAAGGACTGACGGTAGAAGCTAATAAGCTTGTGAAATTCCCGTCCCCCAGAGTCAACAAACATCTCTCATTACAATATTACAGACAGTGTTTATCCAAGAATTGACCAGCTTGTTACAAACACTTTAACAGTTACACATGCTATTATATTGTCAAAAGGTACCAACATGCTCTTTAAAGTCTCAAACTTAATGTTAACCCTTCAAACAGAAATCCATGTTTTTTTTGTCCATTAATCCATGTTTCTAACATTGATGATGTTGAATGGTTTTTCAACTGTTCCATTTAATACTTGACATGTCCAAAATTGGTGCAGAGCTCCTACTGTTGAAGCAATTCTGTTATACTGATTTTTGGTGTAATAACAACTCTTTTCCATCTTTATTGCTTGTATTTCACCAACTCCTCTGCACTCCTGATCACCATTGTTTTCATCTGCTCTGGATAAAGCCCCTTTGTTTTGATGAAGATCCTGCAGTTATTTGTCCAGGTGTTGTCGATCAATCCATTCTTCTTCATTTGTTGAGCTTTTTTAGCGATATCAGCATTCTTTTTAGTGAGATTCTCATTAATGTAGACATTTTTTCCTTTCAGTTTGAAGCCTTGTTTCAGAAGACCAATTTTGTGTTTACGATTTTTGAATTTTATCAGCACTGCAGGTGGTCTCCTACCTCCAGATAGTAGTGGACTACTATCTGGAGGTATCTATCTGGTCTGGATCTATAGTTATCTCCAGATCCCTCAGTTGAGAAATCACTTGTTGTTCCACAGTCTCGATGTGTGCTCAGTTCCATCTCCCCTGGCCACAGCATGTGCGTAATTCCTTGACTTGATTTTGATGCTAGTCATGATTATATCATTCATACGAATGCTTTGTTCCAAATCATCTATTCTTTGTTGTCCCTGTTCTAAGACAACAATTCATTGGTCTTTTTCACCAATGTCTTTCTGCAATTTTTTCATTTCATCCTTCATTTCTTCCATGGCATCTAACACCAGTTTTAGCTGTTCTTCCAACTTTTTATCAAACTCACTCCTTAACTTATCAAAGTCACTCGTTACCTTATCAAAGTTGCTCTTTAACTCGCTCTTTAACTCTTTTATAGAAGAGACCATCTGGTCAAGAGTATCTTCCGATTTTCTTCTTCCTCTTGTCATTTTGCAGACAATCAGTGAGTCAGAATGAGTATGAGTTAGATGGATAGCGACAACAGGAGACAGAAGAAAGACATCCGCTCTATACCAATGCATCATTTTTTAAAAAAGGTTGATAATGTTGCAGCATTGCAAAACATCTTGAAATACATGTTTCTGATTTTAGGAATGTGATGAAATATCCCAGTATGAAAAGTTACGAAAAAGATCAAACAAAAGTAGTGAGGTGTATTTTCTTCTGAAGTATGGTGAAGTAGAAGTAACACTGTAAAATGGAACCACTCAACAAAAATGTTTCCCAGAACCTCAAATCTGTAATCATGTGTAGCACTTGAGTAAAAGTGAGGATCTACGTTACATCACTGGGATTTGTTAAGTGTATTTTGTAACCCTGAGCAGATCCAACAAGTTTTTTTATGCAGAGCAAAGAGAAAGCCAGTCTAATTCCTGCTCAGCCATCTCATCACAATCTTGGATAAATCATTTAGGTGTAATTTCCCACACTGAATAATTTTTCAAGGAGGTCAGGTGGTAGTAAGAAAGATTAAAACCACCTAATTAGCCTAGTATACACAATAATTTGTACCAGTGTTATGCTCTAATGGTATAGAAAAGCTGCTACTCTGCCTTTGCCTCCTTATTCTCTCTCTCCCTCTTCTTTTCGTCATACCCCGTGGTGGTTTGCCGAGCAGGGGAGATGGGATAATCGCCATCCTTGCCGCCTCTACATCTGGTTGTGTTGTCTTGAACTTCCCAGCTCAGCTGACAGATAAACCCAAGTGATGGATACGAGGTGTTACCATCCGAAGCCTGCCCTATCTATTATAGCACAGCAGCCATGTCATATGGTGACTCCGTACATATGTCAGTGTGTGTGTGTGTGTGTGTGTGTGTGTGTGTGCGTGTGTGTGCGCGTGTATGCGTGTGTGTGCGCGTGTGTATCTTCCTTTATATTGAGGATGGTTCACACATTGGTTTGGTGGGTGTGTGAGGTGAGTGGGTGTTTTGAGGGGCTATGACTGGAACGTAGAATTATTGGTGGGAGTAGTAAAATGAATAGCAGCGATAGAAGGAGATACGGGAAGTAAAGAGAGACAGATGGAGGGAGGTGGAGTCTAGGGATTAATTTGACAGCATGAGATTTAAAAATCAGAAATTCCCTCAGACAGTGACAACTGTTAAGTGTGGAAGTTGATCCCTGTATTGTCATATGAAAATGTCAGTCCTGTTACTGCACTGCAAATCAACTTCTTGTCAATATAAAAAAAAAAAACTGCTGACATTTCATGCAAAACAATAAGAGAACACAGCTTTTCAATCAATATTTGACATTTTGAAAGTGTCTCTTAAAAGTTCGAGGAACTGGAGTTGTGTTGCAACAGCTGCTAAATTAAAGCTGCAACAGCAACATCTGTGAGGAATAAAACTTGGGGATGTCAGTGAACACAGTGACTACAATACAGTAGCTTCTGCGGACAGCTTACGTCTAAATTAGAAATTTTGATTGCACAGTTATATTAAAGGAATGCCGTTCAAGTAAGAACAAATATCCTGAAAAGACATATTCATAGGGAACTAGACTACATTCAGAGAGCTCAATTTCCCAAAGCAATAGTTTACCCTCGTAATTTGACTCCTTTACCTTTAAAACATAGCCCGTGGTAAATAAAGAATAATATTAAAAATGGGGATTTTTTTTTTGGCAGATATATTAAAATGAATACCCAAATTAATCAGCACAGTTTCAACAAACAACTTGAATTTTTGATCCACATCCATTATGTGTCCCTGTCCCACAAAACTTTTTTCATCCAGAATTGAATGGGTTGTTCTGTGGACCAGACCGATCTTCTCCAAGAAAATTTAGCAAAATTTGTTCCATGACGTTTTGCCACACTTATGAAAGAACATGTTTAATTAATATACTGCATTTAAAACATAAATTAAAAGTCTAGGATTTAGTGGCATCTAATGGTTTGGGTCAGATCACAACTGACTGAACCTTCCTTTAGTCCTTTGCATTGGTGGCTCCTTAAAATAAAGAAAATGCTAAAGGCCTTCTATAAATACAGCATCTTGCTCTTTAGTTGCTCGATGCTTTACTGTGTTCATAATTTGTCTGCTTTTTATTCGCTGCCAGGCAGCCAGTGAACGGCCAGTTTATCTGAGTTTTTCCACTTTTTTTAATGCTGATTAGAGAAATTAGATTAAATCAATAATAAAAGCCATAAAACCAAATCAATGAACTGCAGGATGCTAAAAGCAATGCAGAATTTAGGGGCACTGCACAGCTGGTAGATTTTCTGTTGGTTTGTTACAACCATAAAACTTTCCCATTAATCAAAATCATTCAATCCATTACATTTATAGATATATCAATGGCGTTACTGATCAAACATACAGAAGATTATTGATTCCAACTTCACATTTTCACTTCATCCCAAGCTGTTTATCAGGCATGAACTGGTTGTCATGGTTTGAGAGGAGTTTCTCTGAGCATGTGTTTACAGTTACATGTAGGCAGCGGCATCACGCCTTCTCTGCCCCTGAGGTTGAGTCTTCGATTAGTTTGCTTGCTATTTGCTTTCATTTCTCCGGCTTCACTGTGAAATAACTTGTAGGGATTTATCAGTGCTGGGCAGTTGTCAAGGCTTTTAGAAGCTCATAAAGCTCAGCATTATAGTAACCCACCACCCCCTCCCTAATACACAAGCCACTAGGAAGATTCAAGAGCCCCAGTGGAATTTTCAAGACTTCCATAAAGCTGCTGCCTTATTGGGATATGACAGTTGCTCGCCAGTGATTGAAAGAAGGTTGCTGGTTGGACTTTGAGAGGATTATTAATCTGAAGAAAGTAATTCCCTGACATTTGTTTTTCCGATTATTTTACTTCTTGCTTGTAATACTGATCTATGAAGTAAAGCAAGTAGTATTGAATATGGATAATAATTGGTCTGTAAATGTAAAGGTAGAATCATTATGTTTTCTATGACACAGGTCAAAATGGAAAAATCTGGAAAAACAGTGAGACATAATGGAAAGGGCCTTGCTTGTGGAAAATGATGTTAATTTGTCCGAGAAGAGTAGGCAAATAAAGAGGCAACTTTTATCCAGCAGAGCAGTTGGAATACACGATGGACAAACTACAGGAGTAAAACTGAGTCACGCTGAAAATATAACTTGGAAATATTAAGACAGAAAAAGGTTTTTACTTTACGAACCTACCTGAGATTGAGTTTGACATTACTGTGCAATGGGAGACTATTCCATACGGTGACATTTTGGACTGCTCATTAGTGGATGGATGCTGGTTTATAATGACCAACCCAAGGTGGACTGTTGGCCTCACATACACTGTTCCTCAAACGTGGAGGATGAGTGAAAAATGAATAACCACTCCACTGCTACCATTTTACTGTTAGTAACTACTACTAGTAACTATTATTTTAAAGGTGCTCGCATGATGGATGGGGTATTTGCTCCCAATCTGATTGGACTGAATGTATTTACGTTTTTGCCTGAAGTTCAAGAATATCATCAAAAATGCATAACCTTTATAAACTGCTTCAACTGTAGCTGTATATTTAGCTGTATTAATGATCATTTTGCTTGGTGCTGAAGTTGCTTCTTGTCCTTTGTCTTGTTCATTGTCGTTTGTCCACCACACTTTCACTTTATGCGTAATGGGAATTTCCCAAGCTGAGATGCAGAACTTAGGTCAGAACCTAGACATATTTGGCCGAATAAGATCAAGCGAGACTGTACTCTGTGTTCTCCCCTTTTTTGGATTTGTTCAGGTCAATTAGATTCAAGATCAGTTCTATTTATCCTCTGGCGTTAGTTGAGTCTGCCTTTCATTTTTTTAGCATCTGTTCTACAGATACTTTTGGTTCAAGTCCAGAACACTGGACATCAAACTCCAACAGATCTTAATGAGAAAATATGATGCTTACTATACTCTGAACACTGACCAGCAGTATATAACACAGTCACATATGCTATAGGGGTTAAACCATCTTGGAAGGTTGGCATCTATAAAACAGTAAAGCCATGAGTGTCATGGCAACCAGTGATGGGTGGTCAGGGCCAGCAGGGCCTTCTCTGCTGACCTAACATAAACAGAAATCATGATAATATTTACGATAAAAGTTAATTATATTTTAATGCATTTTCCTTGAAGACGTATATTTAAATATATTTATATACAAAGACCTGACATACATATATATATATATTATATATATATATATATATATATATATATATATATATATATATATATATATATTGTATATATATATATATATATATATATATATATATATATATATATATATATATATATATTAGGCCTTGAAATTAACTTTTTTCTTGGTAGCACTGGTGCTCCCAAATTTAGAGGCTAGTAGCACCAGCAAAGACTTTAGGAGCACCTACCCAAAAGCAAGGCGTACAGACAATATATGGAACGTGGCATGTATTTTATTCACAGAACCGTCAACACTTTTGTAAACATGTTTGTAACATTAGTTGGGTCTCCTGGCTCTCAGTCCCTCTCATCCACCTTTTCACTGAAGGCCCAGCAACAAAGTTCTCCTCAGGAGGACCCTCTACACCAGGGGTATTCAATTAAAAGTCACGGAGGTCCAGTTAGAAAAATTTCCTCTTAGTAAAAGGTCCGAACCCAAGTCCAGTTTGTGTCTTATAGCCGGCCACTATATCCACATTATCATTTTTTATCAATTTTCAATGCAGGATATGTTTGAGTGCTAGCTCTTTTACCTCACCATAAATAAAAGTAGACCCAGGCAAATAAATTTTACACAAACCTCAGACTTAAAAAATCAAGTGCAAAAAGAGCTGAATAATCATTTTTCTCATAAATTAAAGACATCCCAGCCTAAAGAACTGAAGGCCTACACTTCAAGGAAAAAAACATTAACATGTTCAGAAAGCATGAATAAAAACTGGCTCTTTCAGGGGTAAAATGCAAACAGAAATTTCTTCTTGAGAGAAAGGGGCATGTGGCCTGCCAGTCACCTTGTGTACAAGTACACAAGTAACCTTGTACACAAGGTGTGCCTGCACACACCTTGTGGTGGTCTCTGTAATGTTAGTGAAAGAGATCACTGGACTTTGTCAGCATCTCTTTTATTGCTGCATGTATGTCCTCTCCCCTTGTGTGTGTTTCATAATGGTGTTACACTCAGCAAAGAGCTCCTTATCTTTGTGAAGGAACCTGACACACACAAGCTACAACTCATCAGTGTCCACAGATATGCATAGTGCTCTCTGAATAGCTGCATCAAGATGTTAATATTTCTGATTTATCTTTCTGTTTTCCCCCAAACAAAATGTCAACAACAGCTTTTAAAGCACTTATTCACCACTGTCCCATCACTAAAAGATGTTTTTTTTGCCCCAAACTCCACCATGCCTTTAGTGAATATTCGTTTGCATTTTTCTCTGTCATTTTGCCCTCAGCTCGGACTTCAGGCGATAATTCTGCGCTAAAGATCTGTGCTTTGTTTCATAGTGGCGCTTCATGTTACCACTTTTAATTAATGCTACGTGTTCAGACCATATGAGGTAAAATGGTTTTGAACTGCCTGACGGAGGAATAAACATAAATTTCGTCCACTCATTGTTAACCAGCGGTTTTCCTCATTAACCTTCCTTCGTTTGGAGCTATGCTGTCTCCCTTATTTTGTGCTCCGCTGTAGTGCTAAACCCACAGCGGTAGTGAGCTGTCTCACTTCCTGGTACGCTGACAGCATAGGGTAGACAAACGATCTGATTGGCTGAACTAAGTTACGCTATTACCGTATTAACTGGAAGAGCAGCGTCCGCCGTCTGTGGCCGCGAACTGCAAGTAAAAATGCGCCAAGAAAATCTAGTCTCGTGAATTTATCATGGAGTGGTCACGGGTCTGGACAGAACCATCCAGACCGCGGTCCGCCATTTGATGACCCCTGCTCTATGGAGAGAAAGAAAGAGCGAGAGAGAAGAGGAAAAAAATGTGCAGCAGATTTTTTTCCCTAGTCACACCAGTGCTCCCAAATATATTTAATAGTCGCACTGATAAAAATTTGGGCACATATGCGACCAAAATGGTTGCAATTTTGAGCCCTGAATATATATCGGCTTTTCCCTTCAGGGGTCGCCACAGCGAATCAATTGCCTCTAACCCTGTCCTTTGCATCCTCTTCTCTCACACCAACTACCTTCATGTCCTCCCTCACTACATCCAAAAACTCTTTGGTCTTCCCCTAGGCCTCCTGCCTGGCAGTTCAAAACTCAGCATCCTTCTACCAATATCACTATCTCTCCTCTGGACATGTCCAATCCATCTCAGTCTGGCCTCTCTGACTTTATCTCCAAAACTTCTAACATGTGCTGTCCCTCTGATGTACTCATTCCTGCTCCTATCCTTCCTGGTCACTCCCAAAGAGAGCCTCAGTATCTTCATCTCTGCTACCTCCAGCTCTGTGTCCTGTCTTTTCCTCAGTGACACTGTCTCTAGACCAAACAACATCGCTGGTCTCACCACAGTTTTGTACACCTTTCCTTTCATTTTAGCTGAAACTCTTCTATCACACATCACACCTGACACTTTCCTCCACCCGTTCCATCCTGCCTGTACACGCTTCTTCACCTCTTTTCCACACTCTCCATTGCTCTGAACTGTTGACTCTAAGTACTTAAAATCCTCCACCTTCTTGATCTCTTCTCCCTGTAACCTCACTCTTCCACTTGGGTACTTCTCATTCACACACATGTGCACTGTCTTACTATGGCTAACTTTCATTCCTCTCCTTTCCAGGACAAACCTCCACCTCTCTATTTTCTCCTCCACCTGTTCCCTGCTCTCGCTGCAGATCACAATGTCATCTGCAAACATCATAGTCCATGGAGATTCCTGTCCAACCTCGTCTGTCAGCTTGTCCATCACCATAGCGAACAAGAAGGGGCTCAGAGCTGATCCCTGATGCAGTCCCACCTCCACCTTGAACTCCTCTGTCACACCTACAGCACACCTCACCACTGTCTTACAGTCCTCATACATGTCCTGCACTGCTCTAACATACTTCTCTGCCATTCCAGACTTCCTCATACAATACCACAGTTCCTGTCTGGGCACCCTGTCATAAGCTTTCTCCAGATCTACAAAAACACAATGCAGCTCCGTTTGGCCTTCTCTGTACTTCTCTATCAACATTCTCAAAGCAAATACTGCATCTGTAGTACTCTTTTTGGCATGAAACCATACTGCTGGTCACAAATTCTCACTTCTGCCCACTAGTTTGTGTCCTCTTGTGGCTACATTACACAGTATATATATATATATATATATATATATATATATATATATATATATATATATATATATATATATATATATATATATATATATATATATAGAGAGAGAGAGAGAGAGAGAGATAGATAGATATAGATATAGATAGATAGATAGATAGATAGATAGATAGATAGATAGATAGATAGATAGATAGATAGATAGATAGATAGATAGATATAGATAATATACTGTAAATACACACACACATTAGGATATGCTAAGACATAGACCAACACTTAGTCAGTGTTCTTTTAGTGTAGTATTGAATTTGTGGTCGTTAAGACTATAAACACTAAATTCAGTCTACCCACTGGATACACAGGTCAATGTCCAGAACAAACGGGACAAGAGGCTGGCAGTTAAAACAGGAATTTACAATTTATTAAAACAGGTGACCAAGTTAAAACCTAAAACCCTTAAAACAATTAAAAATCTGACACCTAAAATTACAAGGCAGGCCAATGAGACAAGCCTAGAACCACACATTATAAAAACACCCGATAGATACTGGCTCCCCACAACAGCCAGTAAGCAGTGGTAGTTCGAGCAAAAGTACCCAAGGCTTCACAATCTAGTGCCCAAAACACACAATAAAATACTGGGAGTCACTGCGGACACAGCACACATGTTATGATGCCAATTAACAGACAAGGCACTCCAAACAATAAAATATAGAATAAATAAGGCAATGACTCCAAACGATAAAAAGGAGGGTCACCAGATAAATGGAGCCATGTGCCTCCCCCTGATTCTACCACTCTTAAATAATTGTACCTGTTGGTGCAGGTGATACCTCTGCCCTTGTAATGTCTCAGATAAAATAGAAATAAAATAATAAAAAGGGAAATAAAACAAAGGCCAGTAACTCTAAAAGACTAGGGAAAGAACAGTGACAGTCATCACACTTGTGGGTAATTCTATAAAAATGAACAGGATATTAGAATACATTAATTCATACATTTTCTAAAAACCGTAGTCATAAAACAGTCCAACAAATGAGCGTTAGCTGGATCTTCATCCAGGGACTTCATCACACTAAGGTGTGGCTCAGGTGAGTGTCTGCACTGCACTAACCAATAATAAAAAAGAATGGCATTTATTAAAATAAACACAGGTGACTGGAAGCATGGTGAACAATAACTCCTTAAAAACCCCAGTTCTTAGCTGTCCCATAGTCAGTGCATTTATATCAGGGTGTGTTATGAGCTGTCATCATATGCAAAGCTAGGACTACTCTTTAAAACACTAAAGTCACACATACTACTAAGCATTGTTTGGCGTGACTTCCTACACCGCTGCTGCACTTACGCATGTGATGTCTGTTGCCGATACTAGAGAGAGAGTGTGAGAGGTATCTCATTGTGTGAGATACGTGAGAGGCCCTACGTATCTGTGGTAGCAAGGGTTTGAGTAACTGGTCTTGGGAGGTGGAAAGGATTGGAATGCTGTCCTGCGTTGCTTCTTGTAGGCCGCTTTTGCACGTCAAGACATTCCTCTGTTGCTAAGGTGGCTGTGCTAACATTGGGGATACTTTCCTGTTCAAGGATCTTGTGATCAACAGACTGTCTTGTTATTGTCTGTGAACCTGGCACACAAGAAGTTGGGGAGAAGGCCTGCACCAGCTGTGACTCTGGCTCCAAAAGGAGGACACCTCCCTCTACATGGCTGTCGTCATCCACTGTATTGGTTTTGGGGCATGTAGTTGAGTCTCCAGTCGGGCCCAAGTCAGGTACATGCTGCACTTGTGTCGTAGGCCCATTGGTGGCAGTAGCCGGAAACACTCTGAGCTCCGCTCCGCTCTCCTCTCCTGGCCTGTACCATCTTTGGGACATATTTTGTAGACCCTCCCGTCTTCATCCATATTTCTAACCACCACATAAACAACTGGGTCCCAGATATCCTGGATTTTGTGGCGGCCCAGAGGGTGACTTTTTCAAAAGACAAGCGTTTCAGGAGACAGAATCGAAGTTTCTGTTGGCTGGTGATGTCTGTTTCAGAGCTGCTCTTTTGCCTGACCATAGACTGAACGCAGACGATGTTGGTGTCATCCATCCAGTCCTATGCTGAGGTTGGAGTGGTTAACTCCTGCGGTGCCCCTAACAAAAAATCCACAGGTAGTTGAGCTTTCTGACCAAACATGAGTTCATAGGGTGAGTAGCCCTGTGGATTGATGTTCTGTGGTGTTATAGGCATACAGCAGGTGAGGTAGGTATTGTGGCCATTTTCTTTCCTTTTCCTGAGGAAGAGTACGTAACAAGTCATGCAATGTTTGATTAAATTGTTCACATTGTCCATTACCTTCCGGATGGTATGGTGTCGTTCTACTCTTTTCTATTCCGTACAGTTGGCATAATCGTTTCAACAGATCTCCTTCAAAACTCCTACCTTGGTCGTTACTAGAGAGAAATCGTTGCTACCAGTGCACTTAAATAGCTTCCGCCCATTCCTCTGGGTCCTAAAGGTATCCCTGTTACATCAGATTAGAGAGTGTTTATCCAATCAGAATTCAGCTAGCTTATGTTGCCGGGTTAAATGAAATCTGCCCATGGCCTTCAGAATTTAGAATGCAGGCCTCCCTACACTGTGAGAAAACTGACACATATGGTTAATAGACAGATGCGATAGCCAATCAGATCACGAGTTGGCCTTCTAGGGCCTGCTAGCCAGTGCCACGTTGTCCTGACGTGTACGTGTCCTGTGATTGGATACTCACCCTGAGGAGGTGCTATGCAGATCACAAGACGTTCGCGTTTGTCCATCTCACACACATGGGGCCATTACGGCTTCGACGGACACAGCAGTTTGTTTTCGTGTGATGGTGAAGATAAAAAAGAAAACAAAAGAAGTCTGATATTATTGTGTTATCGTGGAATTTTCATGGGTTTCCGCTGGTGTCAATAGAAAAGGATTTGCTGTAGGAATTAAAACACACAGATAAACTGTGCAACCAAGTCATTGAAGTGTTCTTGAGGAAAGAAATGGATTTTGTGTTCAAATAAGCCGTTCGAACAGCTTTTTTGATGAGTACAAGCATAATATTTATTTATATTTAAGAGACTTGTTTCATTATAATGCCATCACAGCTTGAAAATAGCCCATTTTATACATGATAGCGGTGATGAAACATCTAGTAGTGTGCTAGTTTATTTCTGTATTTGTTTCTGTAGCTATGGTGGCACAAATGATAGTCATTTCAGCCGGTTTTGTTCTGTGGCTTAGGTGTGTTATGTCCGCAAAGGTGTGACCTCAGGTTCTTCTGTGCAAGTGACAATAAAAGGAGTAGGACTGACGTCTCTTCAGAAGTGATGGTTTTTGTTCCATTTGAGAGAAGTTATAAATGCCAGTCCTCGAACATTACATTGGTGGCAGTGGTGGGAGCTGGTTACAGTACTATGGTATGTATTTATGCAAGTTTGACTAAGTAGAACATTACTGAAGGCCAAAGTGTGTGATGCATGGCCTGCCACTGATGGCAACCCATAAGTAGCCACAGCCCTTGTAGTGACAGTTCTTATGTTCCTACTTTGTTTCATTGTTTTTTTCTGAACAGGTTTACATTTAATTTAAATTAATAATTTTGTATAGGTTATGAAACATTCAGAATAAATATGATAAAGCTATATAAAAATTACACCAAGAAAATCCCAAATCGACATACATATAAGTCCTGGCAGACCTGTTTGGAGGCTCCCCTTTAAGCACCCATTTCTTATCATATTTACACAAACCAACTGGTCCAAACAAGATTCAACAGATGAAACAAACAGTAAGTTTTACTTTTTTGACTTTGGAAGTATCTTAGTACATTTTTAACCCCTGCATCCCACCAGGCTTCTACCTCCATAGAGCCGGCCCAGTTGGAAACAGTTATAAATGGATAGTAAATACACCGTATGAAACCCATCAACACAACACACGGGTGTGATTGCACCAGACGACTACAGCTTTCTGTCTGTAGTGCCTCCGTCGACAGATGCTTGTTTCCATGGGAGACCTGGGAGCCCTCGCTTTGGCCCCCGGCTGTGTAAAAGTGTAGTAAAATGTGCCACACTGGCTTTTCCACATTGATGTACTGTTTCCGCTGTGATCAGTGGTGGTTTTTTGGGAAGGTCGGACAGTTTGTAAAGTGGGGTCAGTCACCACAAACACACACACAGACACACACACACACACACACACACACGCACACACACGCACGGAGGAGGCCAGGACTGGGTTCATAAAGGGGAGAGAGAAATCAGTACACATACAGGAGTTAAATATCCCAAATAAATGTATTTATATAGTTGTGTTTGTACGTGCACTGTGTGTGTTTATAACTACCCATGCAGTTAGGTACTGGCATAATACAGTATGTCAAAATTATGCAGTAAAAGCAGCCCTGGAGCACCATAAACCTATTCCTGTGTTACATACATGTGTTAGCTACATAAGAAAAAATAGTGCAGCTCTCCATTGTTTTTAATAATGAGTTGATTTTAAGACTGAGGCGTATGTTGTGTTTTTCATTTTCCCAAATTGCTGGATGGCAGCAGAAATGCAATTAAAGTCATTGTTTCATTAGGGCATGTTGCCTGTGAGCAGAAAATAAAAACACCACAACAGAGCAACAGCCCCTCGTCGAGCACACATGGCTTTTTGCATGGGACTTTTTTGTTTCAAACACACACACACACACACACACACACACACACACATACACCACATACACACACACACACACACACACACACACACACACACACACACACACACACAAACAGAATAAGGACATCGACTTCCAAATATTACAACCTTATCAAAGTTTCCTTCACGCTCATCCCGGATACAATCTTAACTCATTTATCTTTGTCTGTCCCCCATTTTCCAGCGTTGTAACTTATAATTCTTACTCTTTCTCCCCTTGTCTTTTTCCCTCTGTCTGTTTTCCTTCTCTGTGTCTCTATCACAGACTCCTGGTAACCAACCCTCTTTTTGTCTTTGTGCAGTACTTTGCATTTGAAAAGGCCACCCATGGGTTCAGGAGGGGGCAAACTCTCAGAGAGGAATTGGTTTAGAATATTAATTGTTTTTTTTTCTCTTTTTGCCTGGGAAAACTTCCCACATTAACGCTGTTGCTGCCGGTTCTGCACTGACAAACTGCGAAGCATTTAAAGAGACAAGGTGTTTGAAACAACACTAGCTAATATACCTACTGGGAAATCTGTATATTTCACCCATCCATCTATTAATGGATAGATGGAAGATTACAACCGTCTCACCTACAGCCACTTATTGACCATGTGGATCACAAGTTTGCTGGAGTCACAGCAAAATCACAGCTCGCTATGAGTGTAAGGTGGGGTACACTCCATATGCAACACCAGCTCATTGCGGGGCCATGCAAAAGACAAAAATGCATGCTCACACTCAGGTACAATTTGGTATGACCGGTTTGCCTAAGCTACATGTATTTGGATTTGAGAGGTAGCCGGAGAACCCAAAGAGAATCTGCAGACTTGGGGAAAACATATAAACTCTGCACAGAAAGGAATTGAACCCAAGCTTCTTGCAGAGGCAGCAGCGCTACCCACTACGCCATTGCGCCGCCCAAATTTCATTCAACTAAAGGTAAATAAGTTCCAGAGGTTAAGCGTCACCATAATGTCACCATAAAGGGCTATCTTGCTATCTAGCTCATTAGGCGTTTCTGTACTTTCTGTTTTTTGTTTTTTTTTTCTTCTGTGACTGTATCAAAATGTCCTTGTTATTTTCAGAACTAAACTTCTAGCTGTCACACCACACCATGTCAGGGCATCTGGTGTGATCTCACAGACTGATGAGATAAACATTTGTTCCCGGCCCTCCCTCCCCGCTCAACCAAACCCAAAATTTTACCAGCGTCCTGTCACGCTTCATCTATCAAACTTCACACTCGTCCAACAATAGCTTGAACCTTAATTGTCACCCGTATCAAAGCTATAAGCAGACTGGCCTTCCAGAAGGGTATCAGATGCTAATCAGCATGGCAGTCTACAGTTAGTGGTGTCACTCAGACCTTCTGACGTCACTCCAGCATGCCTTTATGATTAGTTCGGTTCAAATCCAGCTGACCCACATTGTCACCCGTGATCAGTGTCCTGCAAATGCCTGCAATGGGACAAACATTGCTTGTTAAGAATTTGCAGTGTTGTAAATTAGAAGTATGTGTTGTGACTCCGGAAAGCGGTTAGCAGCTGTCATCCAGTCTGGAGCCTGAAATTTAGGAATTTGTTTAACATGAGTTTGGAGAAACAGATTGTGAACACAGAAAAATCTTCATCCCCATGTGTAATTTTTTTTAAAAGCCTGTGGTGGTCAGTTGCAGCAACCCTTTTCTTTTTGTTCACCCCCTGCACATTTGCTTGATGGAGGAATTCCACCTCTGTCTCCTAAACCTTACTTGAATGTGGATTTGCAAAACATATTTTGGCAGAAAATGTAATGCTATAAAAACTGTTTGTTTTTTTCCCCCCAAGAAAATCATATTTTTTGTTCAACACCAATCATACCTTTTGCTAAGGATATGATCACATATTTGGCTCCTGATCGAGAACTGTTTAGCCAAATCAATGGCTTTCATTAGCCTAATGTGCTGCTAAAAATCACTTTTCATTCAAATACAGAATAAAACTACCAAAACCAAGCAAATGTTCCAAATTTCATTGAAGAAAAAAAAATCAGCCACTAGGACTTTTCTATCAATGTATCAGAACTACGCACCTTTATCATTCTCATTGGTTGAAGTAGTCCAGTGACCTCAGTATAGCTCCACCTAACTTG
This sequence comes from Antennarius maculatus, assembly GCA_013358685.1. NCBI lineage: Eukaryota > Metazoa > Chordata > Actinopteri > Lophiiformes > Antennariidae > Antennarius > Antennarius maculatus. The sequence goes on along the minus strand of CM023626.1, from coordinate 5,108,835 downwards.
TAAACACCCATGTTCATGCGCAGAACCTTATTTAACTTGTCAGGCCTCAATCGTTCGTCAAGAACCTGGTGCGGTAAAAGGCCTTTTGCGTGGGTTTGATTGTGTAAGGCTCGCTGCTTATTTGTAGAGACAGAGCTCATGCCTGTAATGTGACGTGATTTGTCTGCTTGGCTGTCTTCTGTGGAAAACATCCATCTGAAACATGTCATCTGTCCTGTGTTTGTTACAACCATTTCCCCTGGCATGCAAGCACTAAAGACTGATGGCTTTCTCAGATGTGACGATATGCTACTTGTTTCTGACCACAGCAGACTTACACTCCACCTAGTGATACCTTGAAATTTGTCTTCTCTCTTGTTTACTGTTTCCTTACTTAATTCATCTATTTTTTTCCCCAAATACCTAAGGACTGCACTAATTGAGTTTTTCATGTTGAAGTAGATAAAAGCAATCCTCAAATTAGTGTCACTGACATTCATCTCATTTGAACTGCAATGAAAGTCCAGAGAGGAAGATTACATCTCCGAACATGTACTTCATCACAAGCCCTTTCCCACTAGATTAGGCTAAAGTACCTCTTTAACCAATTACCAAATTGACAACCTGTCATGTTCTCCAGTTCACTTGCCAGTAAAAAATTTAAATACTTGTATACTTACATCTTTTTTGCAGATTTCCAGCTGTCAACTGTACAGAGAGACCTGAGACCCACCTCCACCATTTCATCACCTCAATCCAGGACACCTGGAATCTCCAACCAGTGCCTCCCTATCGAAGTCGTCTTCATAATGTTTCACTCCTTAGGGGAGTCTCCTCCTCTCCACGGAAGCCCAAATTCATTAAACGGCTTCCCTCATTGCTGTACTTACTGTAGGTCTAAGTGCCAAAGACTATATCATAAATGACATATCATAAATGATATTTATTATTCCAATGACTCATTATTTGGGTATTACAGTGGTGCAGTGGGTAGTTCTGTTACCTCACAGCAGGAATTTTCCGGTTTTGAGTTCCCCTTCGGAGTTTGTATGTTCTCCCCATATCTGCGTGGGTTCTCTCTGGGTTCTCCGGCTTCCTCCCACCTCCAAAAACATGCCATTTAGGTCAGTTGATAAGTCTATAGGTGTGTGTGCATGAGCAGCTGTTTCTTTTCATGTGGCCCAGCAATGCACTGGCGATGCATCAGGAGGACTGCCTCTTACCCGTAGTCAGCTGGGATAGGCTGCAGGGTAACCCGTGACGTGCAGGGCAGCAAAAGCGGCTGTAGAAGGGACAGTTGCGGTTATTTCAAATGGATGGATGAAACCAATTATTTCTCTGTAGTCTGTCCTGATAGAAGTATCCAAATTAGATGGATTGTATGGCCATGCCATGATTTTCCCTGTGGGTAAAATCAGTAAATAATGGAGAATATGATTGAAGGGCATAAACTGGTGGTGGCTGATGACTTGGCTGAGACTGCTGCCTGTATGAATCTAAAAAGAATGGAGAGCGAATGGACTAAAGGTACAGAGAGAATCATATTAACTAACATGGTAGCGTGACAAAGGGTTAAAAATGGAGATGTGTCACTGTGCACCTGGATAACAGTGAGCTCTCGATAAGAACAACTGATATCTGGATTGACAGTTCCAGATAACGACAGCAGGAAATCCAATCTGAGCATGCAAGCATGACAATAAACAATGCAAGAAAAAAAGGTGAGCAAAAACTTCTCTTCCTGAACAGTTCTCTGTCCTGAATTACCTTGATCGTACTTGTAAAATGTAATTAATGAACATCAATTTTTCATTGGCCCATTATTTGTATGAATTATGTTTAAATCTTAGAATAGTCATCATTCTCTGTTGTATGGCAGCAAAACCTATATACAGTAATCCCTTGCTTATTTGCGCTTCAAGATGCACGGCTTCACTACATTGCGTTTAGTAGACAGTCACGTTATACGGTACGCGCAAGCTATTGGCTGACAGCATCCGTGTGTGCGATGTGTCCCGAGACTCACGGGTCCTCCTGCAACTTCATTTAATACAAAAGTGTATTCGATACAACAGTCTATTAGAATGTGGGAAAAGGTAATACAGATATAAAATTGTTTAGTAGCAGTATAGAGAGGGTTGAATTACTGTAAATAATAAAATAAATATGTTGATGCTATACCGTGGCATTTCGTTTTTCGCTGGTGGTCCTGGAATGCATTAACCGTGAGTAATGAGGGATTAATGTATTCTGTTTTCATTGGCCGTATCATAATGTATCATTTTAAAGTTTTCACACTTGCCCTAAAATACATCCTGAAATGCTTGACATCTTTGATAAATGACTTTCCACAATGTTCTGCCTCAAGTCATGAGTTTGAACCTCCAATTCCACTTTTTTTTTTTTTTTAAATTAAATGTTATATGTATTAACTTACTAATCTCTTTTGCGATGAATCATCGCCAACAAGCCAAGCAGGCAAAAACTGCCGGTTTTCTCATCAACATTGTGGCCATGAGTTCCTCGGATTCATTTTCAAAATGACTGGTTGTCGCTTATTAATCAGCTACAGTATTTCTGAGGCTTCTAATTTATTAAAGTTAGCAGTCAAGCTGTGCTGCAAAAGAAGTTCAACAATAAGGTTCGGCAGACATCAGAAATGTTTTATGTCACACACTGATATAGTATCGTTCTGTCTTCCAAACCAGCGTAGACACGGAAAGACCAGTGCAAGAAAACCTAACAAGAAAGGTAGTTGGTAGTTGCTGGAATGTTTTTTCCAGTCTTGACAACTCATTCAGTTGCACCTAAAGGTCACTCAGGCAATAATGCTGTATGACCTCTGTCTCATTTCTGACTGGCACATGCTGTTGACAGAGTGAATTTCATTTCCATGTTCTTGCAGTCAGTGAGCTGTATCTTGTTTCAGTTACATTATTGGCATTTTTGCTTATGTGGCAAGAGCCTGCAGACAGATCCATTGCCCAACTATGCTGATCTGTCTATGGGAACTCAATATGTTAAATCATAGAAACAAAAACATCTATAGCTCTCAGCTGACTAGTTATGAGACATCTGTTTTTGTTGTCCAAAGGCTGTGATAGCTTAAAACCTTTTTTTTTTATTCCAAATAACTTCTCATGGGAATGCAGCTGGAAGGCCGCAGCCCATCAGCAGTCATGCAATGCAAAGTGATTCTTGGCTGCATATCTGACTTGCGTTCAAAAGTATCAGATGAGTACGGGAACCATGTGACTCCTAACACATAATCTACATAGTAGGAAAATGGTGTTTGGTCCCTGGACAATGTGACATAACTCAATGTTTCCCTTCCTCAACCTTTTTTTGGATGCCAGCACTTGAGGACTCTGGGAGGACTCAACTGTCGGCAAGCTTGTGCCCTTACAGATATCTTAATATTTATTTGGACTAATAGGAAACATCTGAAAGAAGTATTGGGGAGCACTATGACTTGTGTTGTTGCATTTTTAAATGTTAATCAGCTGTGATAGTCAGAGCTCCGCAACAGATGCTGGACTTGAAAGGACACCAAGAACAAATGCACAGATCCATAACGAGCAAATCATACAATATTCATGAAATTCACCTCGGTCAGCTTCCCAAATTTTTCAGTTACACTGTCGTCAGTGGCATGTGAGGTTCACAGATTGAAATATATGAAAAATCCAACTTTTGCAGGCCTAAAGGTCAAAACTCTGAATATTGCTCGTGCTACTTTTAAGTGTGGTCATATTTACTTGGAAAACACATGATGCCCCTTATGGTTAGACCCTTCAGCTCCTGTGTATAACTTTGGTACAAAGCACTTAAAGTGTGTTCTGGGGAAAATTTATTTTTGTATAATTAGCAGGAGATGTTATCAGCTAAGGAAACACTGTGCAGGATGTCTTTAGTTTGAACCATCTGCATTGTGCTGACTTGATACAAACCCATCAAGTTCACCCAGAAGACCACCACTGACACAAAACAATAGTACAATAAAAATGCAATCACACTATAATGAGTAGGAACAGGTAGTTTTGTGTTTAACTGTGGATTTCATACACACACACACACACACACACACACACACACACACACACACACACACACACACACACACACACACACACACACACACACACACACAAACCTGCTATCCTCGTATGGAAGACAAAGGAGCCAAGCCCAGAGTCATTTTAGCTCTCTTCCAGACGACCTCTGGGGCAACTTGTTTGTTGTGTGATGACAAACGAAGCAACTCTAAAATTTTATGATCACAGAAATTTAATTTTGGCATGCTCTAAAAAACGAATCAACTAATAAAGCCAGCTGCTGATTGTGAACTCTGGAAGTGATTGTAAGCCAGGTATTTCTTTATACACATCCCTTGCTAGTAATGGTAAAACATATTAATAGATACATGGGTATTTTTCTTGATTAATAAATGAAATATCTGAATTATTGCTGTACAGGACGCTTGTCTTCTTCCTGTCCTCTCAGTCGTCGTTATCCCGAACCATGCAACAAATGTAAGGAAAGGGATAAAGAAAGAATTCCATCCTTCAGATGATGACTCAAAAACGGTCATAAATATTTATTTCAACTTTGTGCACATATAATAACTAAATGATCAGTGCCTTTTGCCCTAAATGGTATTTTGTCATTTTTATTTTTCCTTTTCCATGGTTACAATTTGAATTTATGTACACAACTCACATCTATTACATACTGTGTTCTATTTATGCTAAAAATATTCATGGTCATTGTGGAAAAATGCTGTACAAACTTCCTCTGGTTTGAATGTTCTGCTGTGAAATTAGTTTGTCAAGTCTGCTGGACTGAAAAGGACTCATTATAATCTCCACATGCCATTTGGATTTGATTATTATAATTGAACTCTAGTCAATAAAATACATATTTTGACTATTTTTCAACCCGTCTTGACCCATTTGGTCTCCTGATGAAATATCTTTACCTTGCTTTTTTATCAGGCAGCTTTAGAGGTCATCCAGTCAGAGCACCTCCAGATGGAGCCACCCACATCGAAACCGACTGTTGCTTTATTGACGATGAACTGATGCTGCATGATAAACAGAAGATGTTGGTGTGACAATCCACACAGTAGAGAATTGAGAAGCTTTATGTTAAATGCATTTTATTTTTAGAGGGAATTTGAGATGGGCTGTTATCCAGTCAAGGTATCCAGCCACTACTGCCCCAAAGCGGCAGTGGCTCAATAGGGGGCTTTTATCACATTTGACATTATTGTTCAAGCAGTCACATCATATGACCTCTGTCTCTTTTCTGACCAACACATGTTCTTGATATATTTATGCTTGTTTCCAGATTCTGGTAATCACTGTGCTGAATCTTTTCTTTTTTGTTTGTTTTGTTTTGTTTTTTGATGTGGTGGTGACGTTTTGTCAGGAGAGGATTGATTTCCCCACATTGATCCTGATGATGCACTGGATGATAACCTTTTAGTGTTTATCAGCTCTTCTTTCTTCATTCGTAAATAGTGTTAAGAGTAACCACACAAGAACTGAAACAGAGAAATGAACCTTTTAATCTCCCTTGGTCAACAAATGAGCAAACTGAATGTGTGCCAACACCAGAAGAAACATTCCATTTAACCATAACATACCTGATTGGATCTTTGCTGGGGCTTTTGCTGCTTGTCATTTCCCACTCTCTTTCGCCACATCTCTCCTGCTTCTATGCTGTCATTGGTCAAACAAAGGCATGTTTGCGAAATGTTTAAGACCCTTTTGAAAGTTGGTCAAACTGATAAATGACACCCCAAGCAGACTAAAGTAAAGCCCCAAAGAGTTTTTCCAGAAAAGTGCATTTGATGGTCAATGTTCCTGAGCATTGAAATGAGTCTTTTCAAGGAGTCTTTAGGCATATTAGATCCATCATTATGTAGCTCTCCATACATTTATTGTTGGGACCATATTGTGGACCATATATATATGAAATGTCCAAACACTGTTTCATATGTATGTAAACATCTGAAGAAGAATAAAATAGTATTTGTTGATACATTTTCTGATGGATTGTGAAAAATGTATTTTCTGTTGATTAATCCATTAGTATTGTTCAACAGAAGTAATTTTGGGGCGGCAGTGGCTCAGCGGCAGAGCGGATGTCTTCCAACCAGACATCGCCCAGACATCGGCGACTCGATTCCCGCCTCCGCCAGACATACAACATCAGAGTGTGAGCTGACTGTGGGAGGTGTCAGCTCACCTCCCAGCCACTGCCGAGGCGCCCTTGAGCAAGGCGCTGTCCCCTTACAAGTTGCTCAAATGGGGCGCTACCAGACGTGGCTGCCCTTCACTCTGCCTCCCAATGTACTGTTGTGTCGTGCCTACTAACCGCATGGTTGCAGGCCCCTTGTGTGTTGTGTGTTTCAGGGGCCTGCACAAATATATTCTGTATCTAACACAAGAAAGTCATGTATAGAGTGAAAAGAGTAATTTCTTCGTTAAGGGGATTAATAAAGTTGATCTTCTTTTTCTTTTGTATATAGGACTAGCAGGAACTTGTGAAAATTTCACTATAAAACAATAATATCAGACTTCATACCAAACATATGCAAACAAATGTATTGGTATTATCAACCAAGCGCAGCCAACGTAGTCAAAAAACAACTTTGCGTCGGCAAATTCCCGTCGATTTTTGACTATTTGACTATATTTGACTAGTACTAATAGAATTGTATGACCAACTACCTATCAAAATGGCCTTTATATAATACAGTGCAATGTTAAGCAGGTTCAATTTTGTTACACAATACAGCAATGCAAAATAAAAATTATACACATGATGACATTGAATATGGAAGCATAATAAATAATATTCAATTTTAGTAGAACTGCAAGAACACGCTTTAATTTACATAAACAGGCATTGGTAGACGTAAATATATGGGCTACTGTATCCCTGAATCCATCACAGAGTTTTCTTAAGCAGCAGGCACAGCATCCCGGTCTGACCTAGAACTGGCGTCTGCGAGGAACGTGAATATAAGAAACTTTATGACTCATAAAGAAAGAAAAAGACAAACAAATATCCAACTGTCAAGCATGTTTATCAATGCGTCTTCGACGTCAGAAAATAGCCGGTTATAACCCCGTCCATTCTGTATGTACTGTACATGTAGACACAGGTCACACACACTAACGTCACAGCGGTTTTCGTCGCAGGGAGACGCCCCCAAGGATAGAAAAAGTTTCGGGTACAGCGTCCGCACGACAATGCAGACCTGGCGTTTTCAAAAAACTTCATTGTGGCCAGCGTTTCCATCCCGGACATCTGTGTTGTCATGTGGACGAAAGGCGTAACCGCAACAAAAAGCCTCGCTGCCCGATGCCTTACGCCATATTGTTCACGTGATTCCTTCTGGCAGATGCGCCGTGATTGGTTGGGTGCCGTGTTTGGTTGGGCGCTTGATTGACAGGTAGTGGGTGGAGTTAAGAGCGTGACAACATGAAGTTTTCAAGTGAGCTTATTCAAATATATATGTGGGGAGATTCTATCTAATGATGACATCATTTCTGGAGAGCACAGGAATGCTGGGATCTTAGCAGAAACAGTGCTCATAACTAATGCAGACACATCTCAATTACAATAAAAAAAACAGTTAAAAAGACACAAAGCTTATGCTCATTTATTCCCCATTAACCTGGTTTTGATCAGGTTGTGTTTTTCTGTAAATGCCTACATGTCCACACATGCTGTGTGATTCACTTTTCCAAATGTAACTTTCAGAAACTTATGAAATCAATGTTTTCAGCTTCAATACTTTGACGTTTGAGTAACCAGTCATGTATTTGTTGCAGCCCACCTGAAACAAATACATGAAACAATATTGCGCTAAACTAGTTTTCAGTATGGAAACTTTTCTTGTTCCTCCCCTATCAGGATTTGTCCAAAGCAGGATTTGCTCGCCCCACTCTATTGATATAAATTCAATTTTTTTTTCCTAGTAGTTTTACAGCTCTTGCTACATCTAGTGCCCCCCTCAAGGTCCCCCAGTAACTCACCCCCTGCTGCTAGCAGCTGATGGTGGAGAAAGGGAAGAAGAAAATAAAAGCAGGAGGGTGAAAACAAGTCTTCTGGGAAAACAAACATAAGTCCTGTTGCTTGGCACTCGTCTTGTAACCCTTTCACTGACTGTACAGACTGCTGGAAGGTGCTTCTGAACACAGAGGTCTCAGAACTGACAGGTTTCTCATTCTTATCCCCAGGCATAAAGGACAAACATTCCTTGTTATTTAATGGTATTTTCTTTTTTTATTGCAAATACATATACAAAAGATTTTTTGAAGACAGTACAAATACATTGCAAGATCACAGCAGGAGAAAAGAGTATTAGGAACATCTTTGATACTGCAAGAAAAGGAAAGAAAGCTTGCAGAGCAGAAAGGATGGACAGTCCCTTCACTGATTGCAGAAATGAAAACCCTAAGCGAGAAAATTGTAAAAACCTTGTAACTGAGATAACATTTTCCAGTTCTTTCAGGCATAGTTTAAAGTCCAACTCAAAAGAAATTCACAAATAAAAAATAATCCATACGCATTTTGTTAGATAGTCCCTCCCAACCCTCCAAAAAAGACAAATACATACTTAAAATATACATTTACATAAGATAAATAAGAAAAAAAAAAGATGATTACAGCGTGTACCATTTTGTGTAAATACCCTCTGGGTTGAAGATCAAAATTCAGCTCAAAAAAAAAAGGGAAATTATATACTGTCTACATTAGAAAGACGACAATTCAGGAATAGTATGTCAAATAATTACTTTGAAATAAAATTAAAGCTAATAAATAAATAAAAGTTTTAAATTGGATCTGACCAGAGGGGGGGAGGGGGGTGAAGGAAGCCTTTCGGACACCAGCATGGTGGGAGACTCCAGGGGGGACACCCATTGGGTCAAAGGTGACTTCCTGTGGCTGTCAAACACACGCTGTTGGACGGTAAGTGTAATCTCAGCTGCGGCCATAGCACGCACGTGCACACACACACGCACACACACACATAGACATACGCACATTCAAAAAGGTTTAGAAAATGTAAAAAATCCAAGGCACAGATGGTGGAAAGGGCTGCAGTCTCCAACGTCAAGACAGCACAGCATTGTGAAACTGAGTCCCTCTTATTCTCTGTATTGCCTCATATTTTCTTCAATCATCAGGACTCCTAATTTGAGAAAAAAAAAAACCCCTACACTTTTAAATACAAACCATACTTGCTGAATGGCACACAAAAAGAGTAATATTAATAAAAAACAAAACAAAAAAAATCAGACTTCCTTGTGTGAAAATCAGTAAATCAGAGAACCAGAAATGGCACTACCACATGTGGTTAGTGGATGAACTGTTTAAAATATAAAGCTTTGTGTTTTATATCTACAGGTACAAATTACCCAAACCCTCCCCACCCTCACCATCTCTATATGTTACAAACAGCCAACGTATGAAGGGGAAAATACAAAAGAAACATACACAGTACCTACTGAAATATCAACAATCAATAAGTCCTCACAGAGGATTATCCTAGGTCTCTAAAAATATATATAGTTTCTATCAAGATACAATAGCAAGGCACGATGTGAGCCAATCACAAGTCCAGCTCTCCTCTTTTATTTCAAGTGTCTGAGTCAGGGCGCTGCTCTCGAGGAAGAGCTTCCCCTGGGGTAAAATGTTTTGGAGTATGTGTGTGTGTTCCTGTACATGTCATCATCCCTGAGTCTGCCGGGGGGGCGGCTCAGGGTCTAGTGAGCTGGGTGTAAACCGGAGCCTGCTCCCAGTGCTGTGGGCTGCTCTGTGGGATGGAGGGCACTCCTGTGTTGTCAGCTATGGGCGTGTACATGGGCCTCTGGCTGGGGTTGCTCATGTAGCTGAAAGTCGAATACAGCCCCGAGGACTGCCCCGCCCCCGCATGGCTGTAGTAGGAGGAGGCAGAGGTCGTGCTGCCCCCCTGGTGGTCGGAGTAGTCGTACTGCTGCGCCCTGGAGATGGCCGGGTAGGAGGAGGAGGAGGAGGGGCTGTAGTGCTGCAGGTTGAAGGGGCTGTAGGTGACGTGTTGAGGGGAGCTCTGCTGCTCGCTGTAGTGGCTCGGACTCAGCTGCTCCGTCTTGATCTGGGTCCTGTGCTGGGCCTGAGCCCCGTCTGAACCGCCGCCGCCGCCGCCACCACCGCTCCCCAGGGTTGTAAGGGTGTGCTGCTGCTGCTGTCCCTGCTGGCTTTGGCTTTTAGCCATCCAGGCTGCAACGCCTCCCACCTGTGGGCTGACTGGGGCAGTGCTGCTGATGCTGTAGGTGCCGGTGTAGCTGACTGGGGTGGTGTTGGCGGACCCAGGGTGACCGTTGGGTGGGAGGTACTGGTCAAACTCATTGACGTCAAAGGTCTCAATGTGGGAGATGACATCACTGCTCAACTCCCCGATGTCCACATCACGGAAGTCGATATTGAGCTGACGCCCACCAGCTCCATCAGGCAGAGAACGTATACCACCTTCACGCTTTAGGTCCATCTTGCCTGTGCTGACATCAGTCTTTGGGGTGGTGGGAGGGGTGGGAGGCCCCTGGGAGCCTGTGGATTAAAAATAAGAATTAAATTAGATTTTACATTAAGTGTCCAGTCATTACTTCCATGTGTTTTTTTTACAATTAAACATGCCTGAGGGAATTATTTACTCAAGTTTTCCAAATTTCTGAATGAGAGAACATGACTTCTGAGATTCAGTGAAATCTGACAAGACTGAACGGATTATCTTCCTGCTCACCTGAGTGCTCACCCGGAGAGTGCACCTCTCCCATGCTGGAGGCTGGTGAGTCTGCCTGCTGGAGAGCTTTGAAGATGGCGTTGGGGGAAATGTGCGTCTGCTCGTTTCCGTCCTCTGACTCGCTCTGTCCGTTCTTCACTGACTTTCTCCTCCTAGGCTGGTATTTGTAGTCCGGGTGATCCTTCTTGTGCTGCACCCGGAGCCGCTCAGCCTCCTCTACAAACGGCCGCTTCTCTCCTTCGTTGAGAAGTCTGTGTGTAAAAATGAAAAAAAAAAAAATTTATGTATATATATATTATAAAATTTTTCTTTATTGCATTATTCGACTGCAAAAGAAAAAAAAAACTATACAGAAATAATTTGAGTAATATTAAATAGTGTGGTGTGAATGCAGAAGAGATAAAGTATAAATGTACAAGCAGAAACAAACAATCATTCTCATCTTTTTTTTTTTTTTTTTTTTTTTATCGGTGCGTAAAGGTGACAAAAGCGGAGTTTTCACACTCACCTCCAGAGTTTCCCCAGAGTTTTGCTGAGCTCCGCGTTATGCAGGTGTGGGTACTGATCCGCCAGCTTCCTCCGAGCCGCCTGAGCCCACACCATGAAAGCGTTCATCGGTCTCTTAACGTGAGGCTTGTTCTTGGAAGATCCGTTTACGCGCACAGGCATAGGTACGAGGGTCCAGTCGTAGCCCTTCAGCACCTGGGACACGGCGTCGCGGATGCAAGCGGGAAACTTATCTTCCTCGTCCTTCTTGAAGTCTCCGTCCGCTCTGAGCAGCCCGTTTTCCGATGGCCGGGTGTTCTCGGTGTCGGAGCCCGAACCGGACGGGCATGGAGAGCCCGCGGAGTCTTCGGACATGCTCGGGCTCGGGGCATCTGAGAGACACTTGTCTTGTTCCTCCGTCATCTTCAGGTAAGGGTCGAGGAGATTCATACGAAAAACGGTCTGGTGCCAAATTACGCGTGAAACTGGTGTGTGTGTGTGTGTGTGTGGGTGGGGGGTACTTCTGCGTTCTAAGCGTGAGGAAAAGCCTCTTAATGGACTTTACCTTGCCAGGATGGGGTGGACCCAAAAACCTTTCAAATGAAAGAAGTGAACGTGAAAACCGCAGCTGAATCTCCTCTGGTGCGTAAAACGATTTGAAGCGCAAATGTCTTGGGTTTTCTAGAGTCCTAGGATGAAAGTTTTCTTTCCGCGGGTCCGCGCTAGGAGAGGAAAGAAACAAGCCAGCAGGTAAGCGTTTGCTTTCAGTTCTGCAGAATGAAAGAGTAAAAGAGCTCCTTTCTGTTCTTCTAGTACAATCCCCGGAATGTGTGAGTGCTTTGAACTAAAACCGATCTGCACGCGGGCTTTATAAGAGTTTACCATGCCGCATAGGAAAGCCCGAATCTGATTGGCTCACAGCACGTGACGCCAAAGTAAAGGAATCTGATCCCCCTCCACCTCCTTTTTCTGGACACAGAAAGTACACAAACACACACATTCACTTTCTCTCAAACACACACACACACACACACACACACACACACACACAGACACACACACACACACACACACACACACACACACACACACACACACACACACACACACACACACACCCCAGCAGATAGCATTTATGTTTGGTAAGAGTTTTCTTATTGCCTATTTATTTTAAAAAGCTGCATGGCGACAGGAGTCATTTTCATCATTTAAATAAATACATAACATGCAGTATTTATTTTACAAATTTATTATGAATTAAAGAATGGGAGAAAAAAATGTATTACAAAAGAAGATGAGGTAAAAGATAGGTAAAATGGATATTGTGTACACTGTGTAATATATATAGAGAGATGTTCTTAATTTTTGATTTTTAAAAATGATTTTCCTGCGGTTAAGTGTCCTGTGTCTGACAGGTTCCATACCTACAGTGGTAACATCTGGTCAATAGGGGGAGACAGCAGCCTAAGAACCCAGTAAACTACCTCCCTTTCATTACTAAGAGTAGCAGGAGTAAGAGGAGTGAAGAGGAAGAGGAAGAGGAGGAGGAGGGAGCTCCAGCCGGACTGCTGCGAGACTTGCTGTCAAACGTCAGCCTCTGATTTGTGTCGCTTATCTCATTTCCAATTATTAGGTGAATGGTTAATTCTGTTTAAGATGCTAGCTCTTCAACTTCTTCCTGGTCTATCATTATATGGATATAATGACATTATAACACCTATCAGTAGTGTGTGTGATAATGTCATTATATTCATATAATGACATTATCACACACATTATCACACACACTACATAGCCGATCATCATTTCAGATGTGCATGTGAAGTATGTGCACAACCGAATCATCTGCTGTTTTATTATGTTATGTATTGCGTACATAATATATAAGGATAACTGAAATGTGATTGGTCAGCATAAAGTTCATTTTCACAGCTTTATAAGCGAGTGGGGAGTTTGATCTGAAGCATGTATTTCATTTTCAGAAGGGATTAAAATGGGCATTTGTCTTTGAAATGTTTGCTCGAGAATCAGAAACTATAAAAAAAAATATCATCAACAAGAACCTCCACCCGTATCAGCGTGCATCACTTGTGGGTTTATTTTCAGTTTGTGGAAATTCTCACCAAACACACAGTCTTTTGTCCCCATCTACATCCAAAACACTGAGCGACCAATCAGAGTAACGTGAAATGTTCTTGCGGTCGCTGATGGTAAACCTGCCTGCACACGTCCCCCAATGATTGTTTATTATGCTTTGTGGAGACGTGGAAATGTAAATCTCACTCGGGGCTAATGTGGACAACATGTGCTACCTGTAGTTGCTTTTAATAGCTCACAGATGTCAGGTAGGACCGCTTGGTCACTCTGTAGGTGCATGTAATGACACTTGTCGATACAAATCTTTTTCTCGCTATTCCTTTTTCCCTGTTTTGTGTTTCTGGTAAATGTTGCTTGTTTGATTTCAGTCTGATTGCTCAAACTCTGAATTGGTCAGTAATTCTCTCTTGCTAACCAATTAGGCTTGTGGTTCCAACACACTAAAGCCTAACATCGGTGACTCCTTCAGTCCCCAGCTAGTTTATTTACTTGAGACGTGCTTATTTAAGATACTCACTTTGAGCACAAATAGAGGGGAGCACTTTGGCTCTGTGTTAATAGCTGTTGGGACATACAGTAGCTGTGTGCTGCACGCTGTTACACGGAACTACAAAAATGTGACCATGCTTGGTGGTTAAGCATCAGAGACGTGAACGCATTGACTCACATAGCTGTGGCAGATGGACAGAAAACATGGTGTAGTTATTGACAGAGTAAATACTTCTAATCGTGGGAGAGGAGGGAAAGGACGGGGGAAGTGGTTAGAAAAAAACAAAACAAGCATAAATGGAAGATAGCGAAGCAGAACTAGATGTGTGAATGCTATGAAAACACGTCTGAGATCAGCATATGGTTGAACACACCTTAACACACTCCTCCTTCTCCTCCTCCTCTTCACGCAGTCAAGTTGGCCTCCAAAAAGCAATTCATATGACAACTGTTAGATAATAAACACCCCAACTCTCTAAAGTGAATATTTAATTTCACATCTGGAAATTTCTTAAGTTGTCTTTGTCAAACTGCCTGAAAGACGTCTCAGCACGGTTTGTGAGGGATGTGTCTGCGGTTTCAAAGCTGCAGCAGGATGACATTGTCGTCCACCCTGCAGTCTTTTAGGCGTGCTGGGGATGACCAGAGGCCGGAGGGCACGGCAGGCTGGCAGAGGTCTTGGGAAACTTCTCATCTTAACTTGGAGGTACAGCGTTAAAAATCTGAGCAAACATTTAGAGTCAGCAGCTGAACTCAGTGAAGCTCCGGATCGACCACTTCCTACTTTTGAGATTCTCATCAACAATAAGGACAAACGTGTGTCCGGGCATCTCTTACACTTTCTATCAAAGTAGAACAGGTAATTAAATGAACAGTAATGGAAGTATCTGCCTGTTTGTCAAATAGACTTGGTGATGTTGGTTAACAGTGGAGACAACATTACCCATAATCCTGTGCTGCTTCATTACTTCAAATTACACAATTAAAAAAAAAGGCTTTTGATTGACCCACAAGTGGTTTATGACACTACATTCCCTACAAATTCTGTTTGTTTGTTGTTGTTTTTTTTTTTAAATTTGTCTTTCTCAAAAAGAAAACTTCATTGGGGAAGAACGGAATTGGTAGTGTTCATGCATGGTTTGTGGCCGCAGCTTATGTTCTAGCCACACAATTTAATAGCTTAAAGTAGCCACTTTTTACTGTGTTTGGAGCACTTTGTTAATAAATGGAACAGATACAACAGTGCATTGCTCCTTTTAAATTAGCCTAGGTGTTTTTATTCGTGTATACTGGATTTTATTTCGACTTCACTGCCAGGGTCGGTGGCTTTGCAGAAATTTGCAGATGATTTCGACTAAGGGGCGGATGTGAAGATTTTTATTTCCAGGTTGGTCGCATGTAATTAATACGTGCTGAAGTTGGCATTGCCACTCTCGGGCAGTCATTATTGATGTTACCATTTGCACCTGTGAAAATTGACTGCTAGGTTTCAGTGGCAGTGGGCTCCAAAGGCGACCCAGTGGTGGTTCCAGGAAAAACTCATCAAAATGAAAATACAAACATCCTGCTCCATGGCTAGCACTTTTTCACCATTGATCCACACATTATGTACATTTTTGACGACATAACTATGCACAGCACTTTAGTTTTGAGTTATTTCGGGTCCTAAAACTAAGCAGGAAGTAGTTAATGCATCTGAAAAGGCGGCAGTGTTTTCACCTGTGGTTGTTTGTTTTGTTGCTGTTTAGTTGTTTTGTTTGTGAGCGAAAGAAAATACGGATCAAACTTGAATTGATAGAAAAGAAATAGTTCAACATCACCCAATTATGCAAAATGGCAGAACTACACACATTTGTGGATGGTAAAGGAAGCTATACAGAAATGGCAAGATAATTTGGATTGAAAAATATTTGACCAGCAAAAGGTGACCTGAGAAAATGACTTTTCTGGAGTATTATCATGAGACATGCTTGGGATTCATCCAAAACTACAAATGGGACACTTGTAGGCTTTGTTCAAACTTGTAAATCTATGCACACATTTTTGTTTTTGCCTAAACTTGGTGCTCATTGAATGAACATATCAAATAAGAGCATGGTTGGTAGTATTAAGACTGGGGAAGTCATATAGGTCACCTGCATTCAAAATAAATACAATTTTTCTTGAATGCAGGTGATGTAGGTGGTTGTCTTATGGCTACTACCTTACACCTTTACATTTGTATGATGGCTCTACTCTCTAAATCAGTGGTTCTTAACCTGGGCTCGATCCAACCCTATAAGTTCGGTGAGTCGGTCTCAGGGGTTTGGCGGAGACGGAGGTCAAGACAAAACACACGAGATGATGATGTTTTGTCTTGACCTCCACTGAACATACACGAATCACTGTGTACGTGTGATGACAAGCCCCCCTTAGCCATCACTGGCTGTTGGTTACCACGCTACATCGATTAGCCTACCTGTGCTACATTGGATTTTGCGCATTCAGTAGTCGATTTATGCCTGTCATGATGGTATGTCGTCTTATTTCTTTCTTGATATTTGAATTCATAGTAACTATGTTGAGCAAAAAAAGAAAGTGGTCGGACGAATATGTGCAACATGAATTTACATGTACTGTACATGTACGTGATGGGAGTCAGCGTTCTGCACGACTTGCAACGTCAAGTTGAGCAACTCTAGTCTCGCACTGGCAAAAATAAAGGAACACTTCCTTAAGCTGCATGGAAAACAAAAGAAACAGACTTTGCTGTGAAAATGACATCAGAGTAGCATTTGCCAAGGTGAAGCCACGCATATCTGAATTGGTCTCTCAATAACAGCAGAAGTCACACTGATTTGCAGGTAGGTAATTTCATGTGAGCTCAGGCACTGTCTTGGTTTTGTTCTTTGAAAAAGGTGACATTAATGCACAGTTCATTATATGCACCAGTAAAACATATACTTACGCCTTAAATTCGAAAAAAAAAAAAAAAAAAAAAAACTAAAGATGGGTTTAGTGAGTGAGCATATGAAACTGGCAGTGTTCGGTACCTCCAACAAGGTTAAGAACCACTGCTCTAAACGCTTCATGCTGCATCTTGACGAACATGATAACTATCTGAAAGTCTCGGATATGTGGCAAAAGCAGGAGGAACAGGAGAGGATTGGAGGTATTAAAATACCCCTGCACGTATTTGAAGGAAGCGTTTCAAACTTTGGACACTGCATCCCTCAGATCGGTGTGACATGCCATTCAGAGAAGGTCTGGTGTGATTAATAACTGCCATGAGTCTGTGCGTGTCCGCCCAGCTCTGATTGGACTACCTCTGAATGCCAGGTGTCTGTTGACTGAACGTCATTCTGGTCTTCATGCTGTTTAAACAACAGTTAGAAAAGAACAGGGCGACACCCAGGGAGGAATCCATCGTCCATCATTGACCAAACTCTTGCTGCCAGACTCTCCCTCTCTGTCTTTGCTTCTGTGTCAGTCCAGTATGAAACATTTTAGTTTTCCTTAGTTTTATCTTTTATATGAAAGTAAGAAAACTGGACAGAACACATTTCTAGTCAGCCACATTCAAAAGTTATTGAGTAAACACTTCTCTCCCTAGACTAAATTTTGAATAGACAGAAACTTCATGGCCTTGGTTACATTTCCCAGCAAACTGAGTTGTTGCTTACTAAAATATGTGCATTAGCTGATCAAGCCATAATGTACAAGAAGCTGGAAAACGGAGAGGAAACCCAATCTGCTCAGGCTGAGTTGAAAAAGCCGCAGAGGAGTACCATTTCCCTCCGAAGATATGGCTTGTGCAAACAGCGCTAGCTTTAACAATAACAATGGTCTCACCCAGCCAGGCCGGGCTAACTAATGACAGATCTACACCGTAATGCTCAGCAGTTGTTTGGATTTTGGTGGATGAGGATGTGTGTGTGGTGGTGTGTTTGAGGGGTGGTTTTTTTGGGGGGGGGAGAGAATGGCAGTTGTCAGTGGGTGGCTCGTGCCGCTGGAAAACTCCCTGCTTTCCTCCTTCCTTCCTTGGAACAGGGAGCAGCACTCATGATTCAGGCAGAGAATGTGGCAGAAAAACTTCTGATGCAGCGAAACGCTACTCTGGGTGACGGAGAACATCCAACTGTAGGGCAGCATATTTTTACAGCTTATTTGAATTGTGCCGGAGGCAGGATGAAGCAGCGAGAAAGGTCAGACGTCTGAAATCATTGCTGTGTGTTCAGTCCTCTCACAGCTTGTCTCCTGGACAGCAATGCTTCATTTCCTCTCTGGGGCCCTCTCCGTCTTTACACTAATGGATAATGGTAATTGGTGCCCTGCAGTTTGTCATTATTTGATTATGCCAATCCAGGTTTTTTTGATGTGAGCTAATCATAGCTGAGCATGCACTGAAAGTTCAGAAGCATCTAGCATTGTTTAAACTCTAAAACAAATATAGATGGAAATGTTACTGAAAACATCTTTTGAACACAGTTTTTGGATATATCCCAAAAACTTCTCAGAAATTAAGGCATGTGAATCTGAAATAACAGGCGTCAAACTAAGATTTTTCTCACTTGACAATGAGACTACAAATAGAGTGCAGCTAGATGTGCTGTTGTAGTTCAGTCACACTGTCCTGGTTTACTGAGATACTTCAAGAACTAGCTAATGTTAGCAGACGGTCCTCTTCTGTCATTTCTCTGGAATGACAGGTCAAAATGTCAGAATATGATAAATGTAGAATATATACAGTATCAGGTAGGAACTCAGAGTAGAGCCGATGCTCCTCCATTTTCAGCGGATCCTGCTGAGGTGGCTCCGATATCTGTTCTGGATGCCTCCTGGACGCCTCCTTGGGGAGGTGTGTCCTACTGGGAGGAGACCTCGAGGAAGACTTAAGACAGACTCGAGGGACTATCAGGCCTTGAAATTAACTTTTTTTCTTGGTAGCACTGGTGCTCCTAAATTTAGAAGTTAGTAGCACCAGCAAAGACTTAAGGAGCACCTACCCAAAAGAAAGGCGTACAGACAATATATGTAACATGGCATGTATTTTATTCACAGAACCGTCAACACTTTTGTAAACATGTATGTAACATTAGCTGGGTCTCCTGGCTCTCAGTCCCTCTCTCATCCACCTTTTCACTGAAGGCCCAGCAACAAAGTTCTCCTCAGGAGGACCCTCTACACCAGGGGTATTCAATTAAAAGTCACGGAGGTCCAGTTAGAAAAAGTTCCTCTTAGTAAAAGGTCCGAACCTTTTCCAGTTTGTGTCTTATAGCCGGCCACTATATCCACATTATCATTTATTATCAATTTTCAATGCAGGATATGTTTAAGTGAGTGCACAGCTAGTTCTTTTACCTCACCATAAGTAAAAGTAGACCCAGGCAAATAAATTTTAAGCGTTTATGTTAGACTGAAGAACACACAAACCTCAGAATTAAAAATCAAGTGCAAAAAGAGCTGGATAATCCTTTTTCTTGTAAATTAAAGACATCCCAGCCTAAAGAACTGAAGGCCTACACTTCAAATAAAAATACATTAACATGTTCAGAAAGCATGAATAAAAACTGTCTCTTTCAGGGGGAGAATGCAAACAGAACTTTCTTCATGAGAGAAAGGGGCATGTGGCCTGTCAGTCATTTACTTGTACACAAGTAACCTTGTACACAAGGTGTGCCTGCACACACCTTGTGGTGGTCTCTGTAATGTTGGTGAAAGAGATCACTGGACTTTGTCAGCATCTCTTTTATTACTGCATGTATGTCCTCTCCCCTTGTGTGTGTTTCATAGTGGTGTTACACTCAGCAAAGAACTCCTTATCTTTGTGAAGGAACCTGACACACACAAGCTACAACTCATCAATGTCCACAGATATGCATGGTGCTCTCTGAATAGCTGCATCAAGATGTTAATATTTCTGATTTTCTGGTTGCTGTTGAAACTGACATTGGGAGTTTTTCCAAACATCTCATCTTTCTGTTTTCCCCCAAACAAAATGTCAACGACAGCTTTTAAGCACTTATTCACAACTGTCCCATCACTAAAAGATGTTTTATGTTTCCCCAAACTCCACCATGCCTTTAGTGAACATTCATTTTGCCCTCAGCTCGGACTGAGGGCAAAATGAGATAATTCTGGAGATAATTCTGCGCAAAGGATCTGTGCTTTGTTTCATAGTGGCGCTTCATGTTACCACTTCTAATTAATGCTACGTGGTCAGACCACATGAGGTAAAATGGTTTTGAACTGCCTGACGGAGGAATAAACATAAATTTCGTCCACTTACTGTTAACCAGCGGTTTTCCTCATTAACCTCCCTTCGTTTGGAGCTATGCTGTCTCCCTTATTCTGTGCTCCGCTGTAGTGCTAAACCCACAGCGGTAGCGAGCTGTCTCACTTCCTGGTACGCTGACAGCGTAGGGTAGACAAACGATCTGATTGACTGAACTAAGTGGCGCTATTACCGTATTAACTGGAGGAGCAGCGCCCGCCGTCTGTAGCTGCGAACTGCAAGTAAAAATGTGCCAAGAAAATCTACTGTCGTGAATTTATCATGGAGTGGTCACGGGTCTGGACAGAACCATCATGCGGTCCGGATCCGGACCGCGGTCCGCCTTTTGGTGACCCCTGCTCTATGGAGAGAGAGAAAGAGCGAGAGAGAAAAGGAAAAAAAAAAAGATGCACCAGACCTGGAGGAGTTGTCTGGGGAGAGGGACGTATGGGTATCCCTGCTGAGACTGCTGCCTCCGTGACCCAGAGGTTGAAGATGGATGGATGGATGGATAAACAAGGAATCTCAAGGTGGAATCCTGTAGCTTTTTTACTGTCCACTTGCAAAGACATTGTCTCATCCCTTTAAATTATAGCAGAAGAAAGGAATTTGGAGCGAAGAGACAACAATCATTTACAAATATCACAATATTCTTATATATGTGTGCACTATTATAGATTTGGTAAAACTCATATACTTAATGAGTTGATTCTCTGTTTTGCACTTTTTTCAGTGATGTGCTGCGTTGTTATTTAGTATCTCAAACAAGGAAGGAAATAAGGAAGGCACTGATTTTTATGCTTAATCGCCACAAAAAATGAAAGAAATTAATTTTCAAACACAAGTTAAGTTCTGGGCCCATAAAAGTGTTCAAATTAATAAAAAGTAAAGTCAGTCTTTGTCATGCCTAACAAACAAACAAACATCCAGTGTTAGTTTATTTGACAAAAGAAAATATTCAGTACTAGCAGTAGCATAATAGCACAGGTAACACAGTACACAGAATAACAACTAAATAACCTTCTACAAGTCTACAATAGCTTTTTACAGACTGAAGAAGCACAAACCATTTAATGGTAATTATTATCATTATCATTGTCTATTTGAATACAATCATTACAGTCACTGACAATGATCAAACTGCCTCCTTACGTTGGAATGGTTTCATGTCAGTGCTGTTCTTCGTCCAGGTTTCCTGCTCCAGCTCAGAATCACTGAGAGCTCCTTAATGACACAGTGATGATATCTGGCTGCTTTGGCCACCTCGCTTCAGCTGCATCCCTCCACTCCATCCTCCATCCAGCTCCAACCACAGCCATCCGGATTAAAAGATCACTTTTAAAGGAAGGAAGACAAAGAGTCACTTAATGATATAAATCGTCACCAATAATTTTGTTGAACAGAAAATCCTTTTGAAGAATCAGACGGCTCCATCTGGCATTAATCCTGAATTTGTTCTGCAGGGAATTAATTTATAAAAACAAATTACAGTCCTAAATATTATGTCACAAATGTTTCTCCATCTCCAACCTGTTGCCAGGTATCATTCTTTAAAAAAAACCCAAAAACTTTTATTTGGAATTATTTGCATGCATGGACAGATTTGATCTGAGCAAAATAAATTGGTAAATTTGTGCTAATATACAACTGAGGATGCTGGGAACAGTAGCTTGGAAGGTATTTGTTCATAAACTCACAAATAAGTTTAAGAATTTATCATATGAGTTTTAATAAAAGCTAACAGTGGAATCAAGTTTTGTCCTCTTGTCTTTTTAAACATGTGACCAGTCCTCTGAACAGATAATCATATAATTATCCAGAGCCCCAAATTCAGTAATATTAATGTCTCTTTTACAGTAATATGACTTGTTCTCTCTTGATTCTTAACATTTCCACTACATCAATGTATTTAAATGAGAAGCCCATTCTATTCTTCCCAGTTGAAGAGTCACATATTTATATCAAAATCCTTTTCCTACATAATTTTCCTTTCCCAAATATACAGTATTTGAAAATGTGAATGGAGAAAAGTGATAAAAGAACTGAAATAGATGACACAAGTGTCTTTGCCTCCAAGTTTTCATAACTCAGACTGCTTGTAGCGGCTGCATGCCGACCTGCTCAGCATCAGCTCTGTGTCCTGTAACCCAGATCCACTGGAGGTTTCAGGCCTCAGACTTTAGTGTGCGGTGTACACTATGTGTGGCACCACACAGGGTTTTTATTTTCATGCTTCCTGGTTATATAAGAACTGCATTAATACAGATTTGTTTCAACCCTCTAAACCCATAATCTATTTTGAGACACCAGGGTTTTAAAGGGCCAGTATATCATTTGGATTTGGCAATAAATATAGACCTGTGAACCAAAAAAAAAAAGTGTTCATTATCTGGTATCTTAGTTTATCACTTAATAAAGTTTTTTTAAAAAAAGGTTTCACCCAAGACCAAGATATTGATTGACTTCTATTCTATAGACAATGACAATTTCTAACAAAGGCTTGAAAGGTGAGCAGGAAAGGTTGTCTTTCTGCAGATATCACTGAAAAAGAGGCCTTTACTTTTTTATTTGGACCATATGAACACAGTGCCAGTGTGCTTCCTTACTTTAATCAAAGCTCAAAGAATTTGAAAATCTCATATATAAATGCTAGCTCATTTGTGATGCTAACAGGTGCATAGTTCTATCAAAGTTCTCCAGAATGCTGCCAACAGTTGATTGTCGGAAAAAATGTATGCAGGAATTGTCAGCACAAAAAAATAGGGCAAGTCAACTTTGCCGCGAATTTTCATTCCCTCATGTTTTTTCCATTTAGACCAATAAAATGTTATGTTCGCTAAAAGAGTGCTAATGCAACTTTATGTCACTTGACAGTGTGTGTTTAAGAAACCCAAATGGAACCCACGGAATTTGATTGTTTTGTCAATTGTGTGCATGCTACGGTGGTATCATGTCTAGTACAGATTTTCCACATCTGGTCTCATCACCTCATGATGTCAAAGTCTTCCTCCAGCATCCTGATCATTTGAGTCCAAACTAAGCTTCCCTGAGCAGGGGATATCTCTCAAATCTCTGTGTGATTGTCTCCATGAGGCGCAGCCCCGGTCTAAATAAGATTCAGATGGAGGCCAACAAATCCATTGTCAGGAATCACTTGTTACCTCAACTTTACCTTTTAGGAAGCATTAGCTGACTTTGATTTTTCTAGTTGTCTTTGGGATCATGAGATATTGCATAGTTGTAAGAAACTTCAACCTAGATCTGGTTTTAAGTCCGTGATACCATCAGCAAAAGTCTAGTTATTTATGGGTTTTTTTTGTTTTATTTAAAGTCAGCTTTTCTAATTTACTATCATTGTCCCCTGCAACAGGTATGTTGCCAATTATTTGTGTAGGTTCTCATTTATCCAGGTCAGGGTTATCCAAAGTTGTCTAAATCTAAATTGAAGACTGTTAATCAGGTTCTGTCAGAACTCCCCAAAAGAACCACTCAGCAGATTGACTCAGGTGAAGTGGCTCATGCGAATGACCACCAGGGGCTCGGTGAAACTCACATTTCAACGACCCCCCTTTGACACTCCCTGGCACTTCCAATGACCAGGACCCAGAGGGGTCTTAGCAACAGTCACTGAAATATAAATAGCACTGACCAAACCTCACAGAGTTAGGAAGCTGAGGTAACACCAACCACCACCAGAAATGAAGAAGCCTCTTGGATGAGAGGTGAAATGTTTTCAAGGAACTTTCTTAAAGTCCAGTGGATTGATTTAAACAGCTCTGAATATGTTGCCAATTCAATTATTGTTTTCCCATTGCTTAATGAACAATTCCAGCTCTGATCTTCTTGCTAAAGAGCCTGTACTTGACATAACTCCTAATAAAACACTTAACTAAAGAGTTATACAACTCTTACACATGTAATAAGTCATTCTGCATTGCTCTAAAGAGAGAAATGAGATCTGTTGTGGCAGCAATAAAGACTCAAGACCTCTATTCCATAAGTCTTTGCCAGCACAGCCCAACACAACCCAGTCTAATCTGTTCAGCTTCAACAAGAACTCTATCCTGGATTTGTTCAAGTGCGCTTTAGATGGCAGCCGGCAGGTAAATGTTAGAAAACTACAGTAATGTTATATAACATCAACATGTAATTTGGAGTTTGTTATGGTTATGTAATAAAGCCAAACTATTCTTTTGCCTCTATTTTGTTCTGAAAAATAAAATTGTATCTAAAAGTGTATCTAAAGTGTATATCAAAGTGTTTTCACTGCTTGATTGTTTTGTTTTTGATGAGATAATTGATAATTAATTGATAACCATAGCTACTTGTGATAAACCACTTGACTAAATTCATATTTATTCACATAAAATTTACAATTCTCCTTGTTAACAAAGCTCATCCAACATTTTTAATTATTAGTAAGCATTTTTAACATGATAATACTATTAATTTCAAGAAAACAGTGTAAGGAGAAAAAAACAGCTGTTGATCACCATACAAAAATCATTTTGCATTTTTATTTCTGCAGTGATGTCATTCTTTATTTGCACCTGTTTTGATCTTTTACTCCATTGTTCCATTGGAACAGGGCAATCCTGGAAGGGAAAGAAGAGTGTTTTGAGCTAAACCTTGGGACTTATACTTTGAAAGACAGACAGGCAGATGGACAGACACACAGACAGTTCTCAAATTTTGAAGTAAGGACTGAAAAAGAAATGTTGGTATAACAAAAATTCATATGTTTAACTTAAATCTTTCCCTCAACAGCCAATCTTTCCAGGAAATGTCTCTTTGAGTACTATGTTTGTAATGACAGGAGGGTCTGGTAATAGTTATTGCTGAAAAATGTGTTGCATCTAATTCTAATGTTTCTAAGTCACTGTGACAAGTTTAAAACCACATAAGAAATTGTTCAATCAGCTAATGAGGAGAAGTAGCCACGAGAATGCGACACAACCAATCAAAACTCAAAAATATGTTTTTGGCTCCTTGATCAGAATTATGTGAAGACCTAAAAAGTAAGTGAGAAATCTGAAACATCTTTTGCAGCAAGCTTTCTCTGAACTAAGGACACTGTTTTCTAGTGTAAAACAGACACTTTTGCACTTTCATTTGTCAGATTTGAAGATTATTTGAAATGAATAGTGTGCTATTTTGATAACTGCCCCAATTTGTGTTAAAGACAGATATACAACCAGTGACGTGCGGTAAGGTTTATGCCTGGTGAGGCACTGATTTCATAATAATTAGATTTACAGTGTAGTTCATTCACCATTTAATTAGCAACAGTGAGTGGGTTATTTTTAAAGTCTCAGCAGAATTATTTACACATACAAACTGTAACATACAAATAAGCACATTTGACTAAAAAACATTGTTAGCTACATGTTTGTTTATACGTTACATTTACTCATAAATGAAGTCCATGTGCAGCTTCTTTTGAACAAAAACATTGAAAAAATTTCGAGTTGAGACATGTAATCCTCCATTACATATAAGGCGAGCGGAAAACAAATGAATGGCTGCACTTGACTCGCTGACTATAGATTGTAGTTTGCTGTCACTTCTTCTGCGGCTGGGGAAATGGAATCCTCGGCCGAATCCCTGGGATCACCAGCGCCCCCTACCATGAGGCACGAGAACTGCGTGCCTCACTTCGTGCTTTTACCCAGTCATTACAGGACCGCTCAACTCAAGAAAGACATTACACACATACAGTTGTTTACAAAAAACACTACATTTTATACTTTAGCTAAATTATGGAAATTTAGTTCCTAAAGCAAACGTGTTTGAAATAGCATTACGGTCTCACTGTTTAGCATGTGAGCATAGCTAGCCAAGTTATTGCGCAATCCATGGTGAGGCTCGGCTGGCTGGTGCCTCACTGCAGGTCTCTTCTCAGAAGTATTTCAGCGGTAAATGTGAAAATTCAGCGATTTTTATTAAAAATACCTAAAATTGGTGATGTTAAACTGAACATTTTTTTATAATATACATCACTGGATAAATGTAACCATTCAATTCATATCTGCCATTTTTCATTTTTTTCTTTCATGATGGCAGGTGAGGCGGTCACCTGACCACACGTCACTTGTATGCAACCCTTGCCAAGTGTAGTTTATAAGTCCATAAAACCAAGAATCCATCTTAATCTCTGGTTTGCTGTCCTCATAAATTGCGTGAGCTGAGTTGCTCCTCACGCCACTGAGGCTCATAATAAAAAATCTCCAGTTACGTACTCTTGACCCCGACCTCGAGGCTCGTCCTTAGCCAGGGCCAGTGGGCCGCCTCTGGGGAGCCACGGGAGGAACTTGGCCTGGACATTGAATGGAGAGTGGATGTTTGGAAGTCATGGGGATGTTGACTCAAGGGTGTCCAGGGTGGGTGGATGTGTCCACTTAAGAGCACGCCAGGTGAATGCAGTGCAGATACAATTCCAGATTAACCGTGATAATGCCACTGCACTGGTTGCTCTACATTGTGATTTTTTTTCAATGGTATATTTGATCATTTCAGTATGATCAAATATACAGAGGCAAACAAAAACAGGAATGAACAGACAAACCAGGAAGAAGATTGAGCTAAAAAGACAGGAACATAGTGAAAGTGATCATGCGTCTTTCACTGTGGTTGTTATTAAAGAGGTATCTAACACCAAGGAATGCAGGAATGTCCGCTGACGTCTTTCTCATCAAGTAGACAGAAAAATATGAGAAGCTGCAGTGCCATCTGAGGATTCAAGTGTTGAAACTCAGAGAACAGACAGAGGTTTCTAGTCTGTGAAAAAAACAAAGCAGAACAACAGTCCACCGGTAACAGAGGTGAAGAAGAAATTCTTTAAAAGAAACTGATTGAATAACACCTATATCCTTCATAGCGAATGAGCCACGGAGAAGGGTAACACTGGCCTCCTGTCACTGGGACCCCCTCCTGGAACGCTGGCCCAATGTGGTGAGTGAGTGGTGGAGTAGCAGACGGCCACGTGTACAGTAAGCACTCTGTCTATCTCATAGGCTCATTCAGCCATGTGGTTTGGCAGGTAGAACAGCGATGTAGGTGGCTGTGAGTGAAGATATGGAGACTTATGTGTACTGAGCTTAAGTATTCAATTTTGTCTGCCATTGGACACATTACACATTGAGTCTGTATGTGGAGTGGGTGAAAGTGTTGGCTTAATGTAGATAATCCCTCACCTTTTGCCTGAGCTTGGCATTGTGCAGTACCTTATGTTTGTCATGCGACTCAAGTTTTAGACTCTAATAAGGAAGTCCAGGCCTAAGCTTCTGCAAACAGAAAAATGCCCACTAATAGCCATCTGAGTGAGCACAGAGGAAGAACATCTATTCCAGCGATGGTGCAGTTGGTCAAATACAAACCTATACAGAGGTATTCCCAAGTGTCAGCCAGACATATATCAGCACTGCTTCATATCAAAGACCTTTATTTTGGCAATCAGTGATGTTTGCTTTGAATTAGCACTTTTTAATAAACTCATTTGGTTCTGTACATAGTGTTAATTCACAGAAAAACACAATCTTAAACCTTTTGACGTCTGTCTGGGTACTATGGGCTTATAGCAAGCTTAGACAACTTCCCATAAAACAGCATAGAGCCATGCAGGGTTTCAAAGCACAAATGCCCTTTGTGGGACACACAGAGTGGGCTCTCTTGTACTCTTGAAGTAGGTAAAACGATCCCCACTAAATACATATGAGGATATATTATATATATATATCCTCATATGTATTTAGTGGGGATCGTTTTATATATATATATATATATATATATATATATATATATATATATATATATATATATATATATATAAACGTTTGACTTTCTTGTTTTCCTTTATTGATTACCAGGCTACAGATGTTTTATTTTGAAAAGTGATGTCTGTGTGGAATGACGTACAGAAGAATGCATGTGTCGGTCCCGCTTGACGGGTCTCGGTCACATGACAGGTTACCAGCCGTTGCCCCTAAATTATGCACCCATGACTGCCAGTGTTCTAGATTAAAGTCAAAGCAGATTATCCTGAGATCGCCCAAAAAGAATCGAAAACCCTGCTTCTATTTCCAACCTCCTGTCTGTGAAGCGGGATTTTCTGCGGTGACTGTAAAGAAAACCAAATGGCGGCGTAGACCGGATGTCCAGAACACACTTCAAGTGTCATTGTAACCCGTTACCCCTACATCAATGGTTCCCAACCACTAATTCTCATTATTGTAATTATTATTATTTGATTGACATGTTCATCCTTTCATTGGAAATGATCAGTATTTCTCCTACATTCAATGTAGGAGAAATACATTGTAAGTTGATATATTTCAAAATAAACCTCATCAGTGCAGGTTTATTGAAATCGAGTTTGTGATAGAATTATTTCTTACAATTATTTTGTTTGCAGAGATGTTGATTATCAATTTATATAAAAGAATGTTATTGTCTGTTGATGTCTGCATTTTACATAAAACCACTGCGGATGATTTATTATTAAATTACAGTTGTCCTGGCATCATTAGCGATTATTGAGCTAATGAGCAAATGGTCCGTGAAAATATTGTCTTAGATGAAACCGGTCCGTGGCTCAAAAATGGTTGGGGACCGCTGGTTATGAAGATTTCCTTCAACGCGAGCACAAGTATTGACGAGTTTTACTCATAACGTGCTCTGAGGTAGCTCGTGACACAGGCCAACAGCTGAACATCTTCATTCATGGTCAGGAAGTTACTCCTCAGCGCAGCAGATCACCTGGTTTTAAAAGGATTGAGAAGTAAAATAAAAAATAAATAAATAAAAAAAACCAGGTCTCCCACTGTGGTGTCTGTCACATGTAGGCAACATCAAACCCTGTTTAACAGAAAGATAGTTGGCACCATAAGGGAAAGGTATGTTAACCATACAAGGTCATGTGGAAGGAAAATTTGATGCATTGCATCACTCACTGACTCACTGACTCACTGACTCACTCACTCACTCACTCACTCA
This sequence comes from Antennarius maculatus, assembly GCA_013358685.1. Lineage (NCBI taxonomy): Eukaryota > Metazoa > Chordata > Actinopteri > Lophiiformes > Antennariidae > Antennarius > Antennarius maculatus. The sequence goes on along the minus strand of CM023626.1, from coordinate 5,079,742 downwards.
CTCACTCACTCACTCACTCACTCACTCACTCACTCACTCACTCAGTCAATCAATCAATATGTCCTGCATGGGCTTAATCTTTTGAGTTCACTTCTCACACCATCCATGGTGATGGTTACTGATCTCTGAGAGTTGCAGCAAAGTCCTGATGTTGTAGCCAGGGAAAATGTCTAGTAAAAAAAAAAAGCCAGGAGATTCATAAAGGAGAGACTGTGGGGTGAAGGTGTGGGTCCAGGGGGCAGGAGGAAGGGTGTTGTGGTAGGAGGTGAGAAACAGTCAAGGGTGGTGAACTGAAGGAATGGCTGGGGGTCAGGTCAGTTTAGGCCACATCATCAAAAGTAAAAATTTACTTCATCTAGGCCTCCTCCAAACAGTGAGTTTGCCCCAGCAATGGTTCTCTTATGGTTCTTCTCATGTTTCCTTCTTAGCACTCCTTGCCCTCTGTAATCTTATTTGGAATAGTAATGGTATTTAAATGACCTCAAATGGTGATTATAGACTGAAATTTAATAAATAATGAATTACACACAATTCAGCTTACAAACATGTTTGTAGGTTGAGGACTGCTTGTATTTAAGATTTAAGGTTATCCCATGCATAAGATCCAAGCTTTTGATTTTATGTTACACTGCACTTCAAAATGTATCAGGAGTAATAACTAAAGCAGTTAAATAGACAAATATTTCTCATCAATGTGAGAAATCAATGTGCATTTTAGTTGTAGAAATTCTCTTAGGACTCCTTTTTTAGGAAGACCAGTATATATACTGTACACTGCTCAACTTTGTGTTCCTATTTCAGCCAAAAGACTGTCAGATCATGACAGACCATTAATTATTTTGTTAAAATATATGTTAGTACTGAATTTGCTGAGAATTTCATGTAAAATTTCAGGTAAAAAATGCCAAATTATTAAAGTTTAAATTTTCCGGAGAGAGCTGGTAGCATTGTTGTGTTCACGGACAAACGAGTTGATTGCAGACTGTGGATGTTTTATGAGCTGACACCTCCCAGTGTCAGCTCACCTCTGGATCACTATATCAGACCAGTATATAAAATGAAAAAATAAAAAATAAAAATGTAAATAAATAAAAAAAGAATTAATGACTTTATTTTTTATTTGTAAGTTATACCTATCGTCATTTTTATTTGTGTGTTTATTCACACCACTATTCTTCCTAGTCAGAACACTGACAATACATTTTTAATCTCAAAGATGCATTTTCCTGATTAAATAAAGGTTCTATTACAAAATAAAAGTTTTGCTTCAGACTCGTGTGTGACTTGTCCTCATCTCCAGCCTGTGTACACTTATGGTGTGCCAGAGCACTGCTGTGATGTTCTGCGATGTGCTGTTCTATTCTGTGCTGCGATGCCGGCTCCATGCTAGGTGCCAAGTGATTTTTATCACTGAGAAAACAGTCTCTTTCCAATCTCAGCCCTCTTAGGAGCATATGAATACACTTTACACTCACACGAAGGAAAACAGGTAATTTGAGACGAAGCTTGGGGCAAGAGCTGAGCCTGCAGGTAAAAGGGCTGCAGTGTGTCAGTGCTATATCCCAGTGAGTGTGTGTTGGAGTTGTTAACACTCATGGATACCTTTATGTGCAGAGGTGTGTGTGTGTGTGTGTGTGTGTTTGTGTGTGCGTGTGCGTGTGTGTATATACTGTATATATACATATATGCTTCATTGTAAATATTCAGTTAGCACTGTGCATTTGTCACAAACGATGCACGACTACAGACAGAGTAGAGGTAGGAACCAACATCATGTTTATTTTTATTTATTCATGTCATCAGGGCAAAGCTGACCATTGCCAGTGATGTCTTGTATCAAATTTACACAATGAATTGTGGGAGCTGCTTTCAACCACACGTCAGCAGTTACATACAAAACACCTAACTCAAAGACAACATGTGTTATTTAAGGAGTGGGCAACATTACTTAATTTTCCAGCAAGGTCAATTGGGATTTCAACTTTAACACATTTTCCACTTAATTTGGATGGTAATTTATTTAGATTATTATTCATTTAACCATACACCTAAGAAGCATGACTTTCCGTGATGTAAAACAATTGTTTGACACTCTAAATACATTATAGGGCCTGTTTACTACTAGAAATGGTCCTGAAATCCACACACAAGACTTTTACATTTAGCCCTGGCAGAATAAATGTATGTCATTTTCAGGGGTGAGGTTCATGTTTGTTATAATCACATATGCGGAAAACGAGACCTTTGGAAAGAAGCCATTGCTTCAACATGGAAACATTGTGTCTTAAAATATCAGCCTGGCATAACGACTACATTGAAACTTGACTATAATGTGAGGCAAAGTCTGTCTCCTCATCAACTTTTGTTTATTTAATTTGAGATTTCCCTTTTTGCACACACATGTACATTAATCCACAGTCATACATCTTCATCGCTCCATCTTTCCCTCCTTCTTTCACCAGGGCTGTTTATTTTAGGTTTTTTGAAGAAAAACCTGCAGTGAAATGAAAATAAAGGTAGCTTCACACTCATAATATTTGGAGTGGAAAGCAATTTATTTTCCTTTTATTAAATGCTGATTAATATGCAGTGTTGGGGAGACTAATACAGTGGGTTTCATTTCCCTAGCATCCTGTGCTGAGCCAGCTCTGACTCAGAGGTGCAACGAGCCACAATCAGGCTGCAGATATGGAGGATTGGTTTGAATGAAATGAAACTTCCTCTCTGTTTGTATTTCATGAATTCTATTCTATTTTTTTCGCTTTCATGAAGAGCTGGGTGTCGGAGTGTGATAATCTGATACCAGGAATGTTTGGATTCTTGAAATATATAAAAAAGCATGAATCGTCATAGTAGTTTGAGGAAGTTAAACCAGACAGCGACAATGCTGCCTCAGCAAACGTAGCAGGAATAGAAACCCCCAACTCTCTGCTCCCTATTCTCTCTTTCAAGGAAAAATAGTAAATTTGGACCCAAATGGGTATTTTGAAGTCTTTTCTCATAGTACACTTGATTAATTATCGCGAAAAGCCAACTGGCTACAAATATCAGTTATTTCAGACCTAAAACTCATTTATCATTAAGAGTAAAACCAGAGAGTCATATTAAACAAAGACATTATAGCTTGCCAGTGTACTCAATGATACTCATCATCATTTTATTTGAAAAAATGATATATGTCTCTCTTGACCTCCACCATCCTGACTTTTGTCTGGCATGAAGTCAGACTATTATATTACAATGTCAGAATAGCCACATGTAAAATTTCTAAGACGAAAACTGATATAGAAGCTACTGACGCAGTGACCTGTAAGCCAGCAAAAAGTCTAAGAGACTCAACTGACGGTTATTTCATATGCTTTTCCCCACTGGTGAAGATGAAGGGGGGAAGATGTCCAGAGGATAGGCTGACTTTTGAAGATCCTCTTCCAGTGTTACCAGTTTTGTAGCTCAGACTGTACAAAGATTACTCTATGCTGACCCTAATTGCTCAATCAAAACAGTTATGAAATTCATTGCTGTAATATTTCACAGAAGAATCATGGGTGATTGTAGACTGTGGATCCAGGGGGCAGGATCCACAATCGCAAATAATAAGTGACTGAGTAAAGTTCAGAAAACCTTGTCAGGTTCTTGTCACAAATACTGTTATTGGTATCTCAGTAAAAAAGTCATACCCGTTCATACCTTTTGCACTGTCTATCCATGTTGATTGTTTTGTGTTTACGTTGCAAATTTTTGGAGATTACTCCCGATGATACGCCTTTCTATGGAGTGCCTAAAAGATGACAATAAAATAGTATTCAAAGTCACAAAAAAGCAATATATCTGTCCAGAAATTGTGACTCAGGAACTGAAGGTACTGTAATCCGCAGATCATTCTGTGACCTGAAGCACACTTGTATCTACTCACAAATAAGAGGCTTCGGCTTCTGACAGGGTTTGAGGTAAAAGTTAAATATACCCTTAATGGCTAAACGTAATAGCTGGTGTAGTTGGTTCGATGCTTCTTGCAACTCAAGAGACTTTTATTTATTACCTTAAAGTGACATACTACATATAATTGCTTACCTCTAAAGGCACTACAGTACATACAGATACGTAAAGATTTGAAACTACCACATTAAAAACGTACATTTCGTACACAATATACTAAAGATATTTAAAGACAAGAACATAGCAATGCAAGTTCAATGATTTCTGACTTACCTAACTGCACTTACTAAATACTGTTTCATTTCACATGCACATGTTTGCATGCAAGGAACACTTTAGAGATGAGGACTAGGTTGGGAACTATGAGTCACGTAGGCTGGATAAGCAAAGCAGGTCGGCATGTCACGTGAAGTGCTGTCCTGGAACAACTCTGTAACCATATAACTCGCTGTTTAAACAGGCCTCTGAGAGATGCCTTCTCATTTCCTGCTGGAAAAGCTGATCAATCACAGCTCTCATCACCTTGGAGTCAGAGAGAAACAGAGATGTGAGTGGACTGGTCTGGGACGGAGTGAAAGGTGAATGGAGAGGAGAAATGACGGTACGGTGAGGGTCCCAGACATCCAGGGAGAAAATTACCTGAGCAACATGGTTCAGATATTTGAATAAAGGAGTAAAGCACTTTGAGAGGACAATGCTGCGGCAGTGGCACATGTCAGAATCTACATTTTAAAATTATCGTGTGGTAAATCATAGATCTATTAAATATAGCAGTGTACATTACAGTCAAAGGCTATTTTTAGTTATCATGTCATTTGTAAAACATCAACATGCTTAAAATTACCTGACCACACCAACTTTCTGCTTACCAAAAAGGCACCAGGAAGACGAAAGCAAATGGAAAGAAAGAAGACAAGAATAGAAGTATTTGACACTAGCTCTAAATTGAGAGCACTCATTCCTTCCCTACCCAATTTGTCTCTCTGAGTGTTTAACAAACGCTGGATAAATTGCGAGAGGTACCATCCATCTATCAATGCAAAAAGGGGAATGTTACTCCCACTGGTCTCCCTTCGCTCCTTCCCCTTTCGTCGGCAGTTAAAACAACACTTTTTGCCAGCAGCTCTTGATTTCCACTGCTTCAACACCATGTCGTTTTTCAAGCAAGGTCTATCAAAAGCATTTAGGCTGTAAGCAGAGCAGACCCCGGTAGCAACACCCCCAAGCCTTCTCTGACTCAGACCATACTCCGCACCAATTTGTCCAGACATGGACCAGTTTGCGGGTCTGAGTAGAGGTGTTTTCTGATTTGCTCCATCTGTGTGGGTGAATTTTAGCATAGCATTTTCTCGTTTGAAAATCTCATTAAAAAAATAGGCATTGTCACCTCTGCTATGGTCCCATTTTCACCCATATCCTTTTTTTAGGTTGTCAGCAGGACTATGCAAAATCTACTGAATGGAATTTCATGGAATTTACAACTTGGTAAATAGGTTTACAATCCACATTCAAACCAGCAGTTTGTTATAGCCAATGACTTGGTAGGTCAATACTGTTAAATTAGCTATCTAACTGATCACCACAATGCAAACTAGAATGCACCAATTCATATGCAAATTCATACAGTGGTGGTAAACTGATAACCGTAAAACCAGTCATTCCACAGCCAGTGGTGTCAAATTTGGGCTCTAGGACACATCAACATGTAGACTGCTCGGTTAGGGGATTCAAACCACATTCTGTGGACCACCACTCTACCTCCGGTCCACAGTAACCCGCAGGTTACAATGTATGCCTTCATTGCTTTACCGATTTATCAAACTCAACATCCGCAGACACTGTCTCCTTTCATGTGTCTTAGGAGACCTTACAAACAATACAGATTAACCAATGGAATAATCCATACTAAGTAAAGTGTCAAGAAACAAAATCCTAACGTATACAAAGTTTGTTTTGTGCTCCATGAAGTCGTGTTGTCACTTGATTTCCCTACAGCCTAGATGGTTTTGATTGGTAATTTCTAGCTGTGGCTGTACCTTGTTAGGCTAATAGTGATGAAAATACATGTTTGTCCTTATTAGAGTCATGCCAGTATGTCTTCTATTAAAAAAAAAAAGATAGTGGTGCTGCCAGAGGAATATAATTTACTTTTGCACTTTGAAACAGGGAAACAAGAATTTCATCTATACCCACAAAAATTATCAACAATGGTTATGCATTAAAAGATAGATGGCGTATTTAACTGACCATGTTCACCAAAGTTTAAAAGGAAAATCTTAAATCCAGCTCTACTGTAGATGAAGAATCCCAGCCCGTGCATCATATTCAGACAGGCTCAGACCGACTCCAGTAGTCATCTTTGTACGCCAGACTTGGACAAATCACGGTCCTTTTAAGAGTGCAAATTGACTATTGCTCTAGTCAAAGAAAGTAGTATAACCAGACTGGATGAGCAGTGGCAAGTGGTTAGCTAATCTTGGAAAGGAAATTTGTTGAAGCTTTAACATTTTAAGGAAATTTGTGGTCTAACATGTCCACTATAGACGCAATACTGGATTGTTATCACACATTATAAAAACTAACCTAAAAATGCTGGACATGTTAGCTCTAATTGTTAATGACTAATGCCAAATGGTAAACCTATAGCTTAGACTACAGTACACTGTTCAATCTGTCCGTGGGGTTGCTGTCAGGACTCATGCATTGTAACTCTTCAGGCTGCCAATCCCTCTTTAACTTGCTGCATCCTGTTGAAAAGAAAAGAAAAACACGCCCTCCAAAAATAATCTGTGAAAAGAATCCCCATTATAGCCCCATGTATTATAGCAGACTTTAGCTTTATGAGCTTTTAACAAGTTTCCCAGGGGCTGCAACAATTTCTGTGGTTTATTTTCGGAACATTTACTTTTTCTACTCCTTAAATGATCGTTATGGGCCCTGTCTTTTCCTCGTCTCCATCCAGTTTCACACTCGCTCATTGGGGCACTTTACTGTAGTTGGATAGCATTCTGGTTGGGCCAACGTCAATCCTGAAATTTCCACAATCCCAATTCCAACTCAACCTTTAAGGTTCGTGCTGCTTGATTGACATGTCACCATCGAACAAGTAATAATAAGCAAGAGAAGAAGAATGACACGAGCCAATCTCGAAACAGTCTTCTGTTTGTCAATGCATAACTTGTCAGCTTCAACATCTTGTACCCGAGTGTCATGTTCTGTCAACAAAACATAATTCCTCCATTTCTCTGTCTGGCTGTCATTTCACAAAGTCTGAGAGATTACTCAAAATCACATCCATATGTGGGAAAACAAATGAGTGAGGGAGAAAATAGTGTAAAACATGTCTCCCACCCTCAACAAAAGCAGCCATACTGTGTTTTCTTTTGAGGTGCGCACATAAGTTGAGCCTGGGAGGACATCAGTGTCCCACATCTTGAGATTCTTTTGTCATTCCTATCTCCACCCGTCATACCTTCATCCCATTTCTATATTCCTGACATCCCACTTTCAACCCCCTCCTTCTCATTATCACTCCTCTCCCACCTCTCATCCTGTATGTTTTTACATTCCTCCAGCAGTCCTCCTCCGTCTGTCCCTCCATCCGTCTGCACACTGCGTCATGGCATTATTGTGCGAGTCTGAGCCCCTTGTCTGACAGCCAATGTGAAACGCTATACCTCTGACCTGGGAGAGTCAGCAGTCTGTAGTTTTACTTGGAGAAACATACCTTGAAACTGCTGTGCTGAGTTTTTCTAAAAGTAAATGAGCTTTGTGGCAAAGCTGAAAACCAAAATGGGAACTTTGGTCAACATACTTAACTCAGATAAGATACAGTGTATTTGAACAGGGCTGCATTACTTTAACTACCTGTGTTCTCACGGCACGGCAGTGATCACGCTGGATTCAAGGGCCGAAACCAAAGAGCTGAAGACAGTAAGAAACATTATACATATAGTCCCAAAAATAATCAAACCTTTAATTTTGCTCCAATAAATTGTAATTTATCAGTTGACAAATATGTAATACTGTAATTAATAATAATAATTTGATGATTATTACATTTTGATGATTATGTGAGCTACTTTCTCACAAAATTTTCTTTGAAAGGTACATCTGTCCATCCACTCTGAATATCGTGTGTGTCCATTCTGGCCACCTTAAAAATAAAAAAAATTAAACGTGCTGCTGGCAAAAATACAACTTCTGTTGGCTTTATCGGAATTTGAAAGGACAAGAGATACCATACTGACTTCCATATATGTAAGGGTGTGCATGTCCACAAGATCTCTGTGTGTGTTTTGTGCTGCCCCCTGAAGAGAGCTCTAACTGAGGCCTGTTGCCTACCTTTCAATCTGGTTTCTCTAATCTGGAGCCAGAGTCCCACTTCATTTCCTGGGAGGAAATGGTGGTAGCAATGGTACAGTTGTGGTTATCTTTTGGCAGCTAAGGTGGAGTTGGACTACAAAATATAGAGAAATAATTTATATAAGGTAACCATGAAAGCAGAATGGTCAAAGCCTTCTAAATCATGTACAAAAGAAAACATATACAGTAACTCTTACAACACGACTTCAATCAATTCAATTAAATTCTCAATAAAGTACTGTAGTTCATATTGCACTTGCAAAAACTACTTATATACTCTGTAACGAGAAAGAGCACCAGGTCATTTGGTAGATCAGAGGATTTCTTTGAAATGGCCAAATCTAAAATGATTTTTTTAAATTGAAACGCACGATACCCCTTTTTTAAAATGATATTTTCTTTGGGCTCATTGCACTGGAATTTGCTTCACTCTCAATGTGATCGTAGTGGTTTGACTAAGGTACAAACTTAATGGATAAAGTTTGGCAACAGCTGGTGAAGAAATTGAAACATCTACCAGCTGAAAATCCTGATTGCTGTCACTGGAACTGTAGGTAACCAATACATTCATTATTTGGGCATAAATGTATATTTTTTTTAATCTTTAATTTTTTAATTTTAATTTTAATTCCATATACTGGTTTGATCCCTGAAGGGAAATTAAGAAAACACACTCTAGTTAGTGGTTAAAATGCACGCATGCATATATTAGTGAGTACAAGCCCCTGTAGCACACACACACATAAACAAGGGGGCCTGTAGGCATGCAAGGGAGGTGGGGTGGCAGGCAGCTCCTTCTTGGTGCGCCTCAAAAAATGTTCTCCCAAAGAAAATAACCTTAACCCTGACCCTACAATTCTCAGAGTATATACTGTATTACTCTTAACCTTAATTTTGAAAAGTAGCAGATTATGATTTTGATCAGTTGATATAGCGACCCTAACCCTGACTCAGGCCTCCTCACCTGTGCCACCTTACTCTTATTAGGACCCTCAAATAGGTCAAACCAGAGATTTTAATCTGCTGTCTTCTGGAAACTGTACTTCTTATCTAGAACAATCTATGATTTTCCAACATTCTCCCAAGATAAAAGTATCAAGATGAAATGTACCAAATTGGAAAAGATTGTCACACCTCTCTTTGTTACCCTCTATTCGACAGGAAAAGACAAAGTGACAGCTGAAAACTATTCACTTTCTAACCATAAGTGAAATATTGCTATGATTCTTTTTTGCAGTCACCAAAGCTGATGCATCAAGTATCTCAGTATGAAATGGCTGCAGTGGGATTTGAGCCCACAGCTCCTGAGAGACTGGAGCCTTCATTCTATAAATCCCACCAGAGATTTCTCTGGGAATCAATTCAGTTAACTGTGACCCTCTAGAACGATCCAGGACTTCTTCTGAAACCATGCCTTAGTGGATTTTTAATGTTTGCTTGCAATCACTGTCCTTTTGAAATGTCCAATGATGTCCAAGCCTTGTCTTCCCCACAGATGGAGATTTTTTCTTCTAGGATTTCCTGATACTTGATGGAATCCAGCTGACCCTCTATTTGGTGCAGGTTTCCATTGCTCAAGCAAGCAAAGCGGCTCCAGGGAATCTTGAGCCTCAGCTGAGCTTCAAGGATGTTCATTTCAGGATATGCTTTATTCTTTCATTCATTCATTTTCCTCTGCGCTTCTTCTGCTTTTGCAGGTCACGGGGTTTGCTGGAACCTATCAAAGCTGACTTAGGGGCAAAAGGTGGGGGACACTCCCAGCGCGACGTCGGTGCACTGCAGAGATGCTTAATTCTTTCTCTTTCAAACATATAGCGGATCCTGAATCCCCAGAAGTCACAGGTTCATTTCATCACTCCACAAAACAGCATCCTAGAACATTAGTGTCTTATCTACATGTTTACACAGAGTTCATGAAGCCAAGAGGTATTGTAAAATTTTGGCCTTGGCACAAACGACTTTAGGATTCTACTGCTAAAATAAGTCTTGAAGGTTTTCAGTGTTTCATCAACTGAATTTACTTTGCATGGACGAAAAACTGTAGACACAAAAGCAGGCACAACTGCGACACTGCAGAGTTACAATTCCAGATGTTACAGTAATATTTTTTTTCCTGGTCTTCAGTAAAGAGTTTTTGCTTTAAATGGTTGAATTCCTTTACATTACTTCATTTATTCCTCCAACACTATGATCCTACGTAAATAGACAGACATATTAAATATATACACACACACACACACACACACACACACACACACACACACACACATATATATATATATATTTAATTATATGTACCCCCCTGTAGGTGTAATATCTGATTTTTATTGAAGGCAAGTCACTAGCAGGTCTTTCACTTTGCCCACACACAGCCATACATTCCTTTTCACCACGTGTCAAGGCCCATGTTTCTCACTACTAGAGTCTTCAGGAGCGTTGGGTTAAAAATAACTTTACCTCTACATTAAGGCACATTTCACAAAAATTCAGACATTCTATAGAGATATACTGAATTAGCAATTTCATATTCGCTGTGCTCTTACATTAATTTAGGTTTTCATGGTTTGGTGGGCTTTTATTTTTCCTCTTTTGCGGTGAAGAGCATATGTTATGGAGTGGGTCCCCAAGGCCCATTTGTGCGGTTCTGTTTCTGTCCCATAAATAATACAGTCTGGAAAAGGGTCAGTTCTGGTACCACTGCTGTAATATTTTTCCTCTTTTTTTGGGGAGGTGGGGTTCATTTGCATTGCCGTAAAGACAAACTTATAGAAAAAATAATATAATAATAAGATTACACGTGATGTAAGAACAAATTCAGATGACTTCCAGTCTGACAGCTGCTTGTTAATGGCTTTTTTCTGTCTGGATCTGGACGAGACTGCGAAAGAGAAGTTCTGGTTTATGGCTCATCATCTGGAGTGCAAAACCATGTGGTGGAAGAATCACTAAAATAACCCTTCTCCTTCCATAAGGTACTGGTGCCAAAGCAGGTGTCTGGGCTCAGGTTTCATGGCTTTTTGGGTCTTTCACACGTCACATTTTCTGGTTGATTGAGCTCAGTACCGGATTAAATTCCGGACCGTGTGCTTCATTAAACCACGGGACTTGGTCTGGGGTCGCGGTTTGTGGGCTGAGCTCTGGGAGGAGATTCTGCCTCGATATGTTTTACTCCACCAAACTCTCAGACCTCAGATACTCTGTCGGCAATTCCACATATTATTCTGGTCTGAATGGCCTGATAAGTGAAAGAGAGCCAGAGGTAAAGCGAACTGGAAACATGTCAGCATTTTTACATGAAGAACCTTGAGAGGCACAAAGAGAACAAAGTGGAAGACAAATTACAGTTTCTGGAAATGAATCAGCAAGAAAGAAGTACCTGGATGGATGATGGATAGGATGGCAAAAAGTAAATTGGGAGAAGGTGTGAGTCAGCAGGCTAAGAAAGTGATGAAGAGGCAAGACGTAGATGGTGGAAACCAAAAACTCAGTAGTTGTACAAATGTTTTGTCTGTGTGTCAAAAGGAGAAGACAAATATGCGGTAGTCATTGCAATGGTAACATTTTCTGATGATCATAACTGGCATCTTAAACTGGCATCCTTCACTTCAATATATTATGTTAAATAAGGCAAAACTGGTTAAAGACAAAATGTGAGGTGTCGCGTAAAAATTAAAACACCTGACTTTCCAATTTCAATGAGCTTTGCTTTTATTTATTTCCAACCTTACTTTTTTTTTGTTCTTTTATTCCTCCTTTAATTAAACCTGTTGCATCCTAAGAGCCACAAGAATTGGCGGAACTGAATTGGGAATTGTTTCTAACTGGGACATTTTCAAATAATGATCTTGTTATCAGTGTCAGGAGAGATTTTAATTTGATGTTTGAGATGTAAGCATCATCTCTGTGCACAAATATACAGAAACACTGGAATGCGCAGACTCCCTTATTATTTCAAAGAACAGTAGGTCAGACGTTCTAAATATGGTGTGTAACTCCCTAGTGTTTAATTTGTGCATTTAAATAGTAATAAATATAAATAAGATAATGATGTTTGGTGAAGTAATACTGCAGCCAAGTCCTGATGAAGCATAAATAATATTACCAGTCAAAACTGCACACATACATGTAGTTAAGTCAAAAGTAAAGCTGCAGACAGGGTGGTGTGCACTGCTCATGGTATATATTAAAAGAAGACTAAAACTCCTAAATCTGTTTTTTTTTTTTTCTTCTGAAAGTTACTGGACATTTTGGCTGTCCTACAGATATTTCTAGGAAGTTCTTTATTATTAAAACTTCAATGTCCACCTTCCATAACTGTATTAGCTGTTCACAATTATACAATGTTAGGATGAACTGTGTGAAATAATGCTACTATGAAGCCTCCTACGGACCTATTGCAACAATACAACAGGAGGGCAACCACACATATACCATATGCCATTACCATATGTTTCATCCATTGTAAAATATTCAGCAGTGAGGAGATGGAGGCATTGTGATGACTTCTTTAGTCAACATTTTATACAATTGACAACTAAAAAAGATATTAGATAACCACAGTCTAGTGGACTTTGGTTTTCAGAAGAATCATCCACTGTTTCAAAGTGACTCTCTGGTGTCTGAATTGTTAATAACTGTGAATATGTTGACTAAATTGTTGAATAAAGGAATTGAAGAAATTTAATCTGGCCAGTCATGATTTAATGTATTTTTGTTTGAACAGTCTATAACATAAATAGTTGTTTTTAAATTTGCCGATTGGGTGATTCTGTTCTCTTTGATAAGTAGCCAATCAGTTTGCCTCATTTGTGGTCTATTTAAAGCGAGGATAAGGGATGACCAGATTCAATAGATATGGCTGGTGTCAACCCCGTTTGTTTTTTTACTATTCCTATAAAATGTTTGTTCTTGTTCAGTTCATGCAATCTTTGTGGGAAATGTTTTGAGACATACATTTGATCAGATATTTGAATGGTTTTCTGTTTTCAATTAAAAGGAAATTTCTTAACACAATACTGCTTTTATCACAGCATCATTTCATTTAAAAAACAAACTTTTAAATAGATACCTACATTAAAAATTTGGACAGCAGAGTTTCCCTCTTCCATTGGTTTTTAACTGGACCACATCCCTATCAGGTTTTTGACCATACAAACATTTTTGTGTCAGCTTGAATACTCATATAAGGAGGACTGTAACTGCTTTAGAAAACTGAATCAAAAATGTAGAATATGGAAATGTGTGTAGTGCTTTTCTGGCCACATATCTAATTATTAAAGGTGATGAGAGAGGGGAAACCAAGGATAATAATTTGGAAATGTATCTAGCAGGCATCTGACTGTGCTTAACAGAACTTACATAAGCTACTAATGTAGCTGTCAGTTAGCTACTCATGCTCACCCCCTCATCTCATGTAGTTCTTATATTTGCCAAAGGACACAGCCTGCTGGGATGCTCAAGGGAAAGACAGGAATCCAGAACAAACACATTAACACTGCTTCGATGATCATCCACTCTCAAGCTTTTCCAGAATCTACCATGTTGTCTTTTCTCATCTTCCATTTCCTCTTATGATTATATCCAAAAAATCAAAATAGTTTTAAAATGCTGGCAAGCATGAAGCATTCATACATTTTGATGGCTCCACCTTTGTCCTCTGGTGCCTTTTCTCTCCAAAATGATTTCCTTTCGAATTTACAGTTTGAAATGTTGGCAAATACTTTTCTTTTCCTACAATGCCACACTCTTGTTCAACTTTCAACACATCTCATGCATATTTCATCATCAGATTTCTCCTGAACTCCGATCCCATCATGTTTTGAGGTAAACAACTGAGGTTATGTGTGATATATACTCATCTGTGCATTCACTGTACTGTTTTTAGCAAAGTTGTTTGAGGCTCAGAGCTCAGTTCCCAAGAGTTTGCTTCTTTCCCTCGAGTTTGTGACTGAAAATGCACTGAGCTAAATACTGCACTTTTGTTTTATCGAATTCAACAGACTTTGTGCCACCTACAGAACACTCTGGTTGCCTCTAAGGTTGGCACCATCATATGGTGAGTCGCTTACAGTGGGATTGCCATATGGGCTCACGTTACGCTCAGGATGTCAAAAGAGTTGTTTTAAATGTATTGTCAAAACAGAATAGGCATATTCTGTTGTGCTGTGATACTTTTTATTGATTTAAAATAGGTACATTTTACATTAAGTTGTCAATATGGACACTTTAAATGTTTGAAATGTTGCTTGAAGGAGTGTAACAAAGTTAACCTCTGTTGAAGCCTTCACATGTTATAGATTAGATAGATAGATAGATAGATAGATAGATAGATAGATAGATAGATAGATAGATAGATAGATAGATAGATAGATAGATAGATAGATAGATAGATAGATAGATAGATAGATAGATAGATAGATAGATAGATAGATAGATAGATACATACATACATACATACATACATACATACATACATACATACACACACAGACACACATACATACATACATACATACATACATACATACATACATACATACATACATACATACGTACGTACATAGATAGATAGATAGATAGATACATATACATAGATCTATCTACTGTATATTTCATCTTGTAACTGTTCAAGATGAAGTCCCTGTTGCTATTCAAGAACTTTATCAGACCAGTACAGACAGCTCATGCTTCCTGAACATGGAAGGTGAATTGAAGAATGTGCATCAAAAATGAAGGAGGTAAAACAGGTTTGATTTCAACTCATAGTAATTAACATAACTTATGTGTGGCGACAGTGGCTCAGCGGTAGGGAGCGCGGTAGAGCGGGTCGACCAATGTTCCAAGATCGGCAGTTTCATTCCCGCTCCCGCCAAAAAAAACCCAGTGTGAGCTGACAGTGGGAGGTGTCATCTCACCTCCGGAGCACTGCTGAGGCGCCCTTGAGCAAGGCGCGGTCCACCTCACAAGCTGCTCATTGGGTGCTCCACAAAGGGGCTGCCCGCCACTCTACCCCCCATTGCATGCTTACATGCCCCCTTGTGTGTGGTTGTGTGTATTAAAGGGGCCTGTATACACTAATATGCATGTGTGTGATTGACTAACAAAAACTAGAGTGTGCATTTTTAATTTCCCTTCGGGGATTATAACAGTGTATGAAATTTAAAAAATAAAAAAAATTAAGTCAACTTAAAAAAAGTAAGTGTTGTGACAGTGGTTGTCAGATTGAGTTGTTGAGTATTCAAATAAAAAGGGGGTGCAAAACATAACTCGGAAAATTCTTCACCACATTAGCCACTCAACATTTCCATGCAAAGTTCAGCACTTTTAACAGATGAATAATGAAACATGATGGAAAAGCATAGGTCTAGAATATGGCTGTTATCGATCTGCTTTTGAAGTTGTGCCACTGCCAGCTGTCATTGTTTTTTTTTTTTTTTGTCTGTGTGCATTATCATAATTTAACCCCATAAAAGGGGGTCAACTTTTTATGAGATCAATGCTTGTTTTAGTCTTGCAGCAAAATCTTTGACATATTTTATTGCGTGTTTGTGACCATCACCAGTCCTCTCTGTGATCTAAGTTGTCAGTTTTTATTAGAATTTCCTATTGTGAGCCAGAGAGGGTTGTGCTGCACCTCTGTGAGACAGGGAGAGAAAACACAAACAAGGCAGTGGATAAACAGGCAGGGCTGTTGGAGTGGAAGAGGTTTGAACTGTTTTATTATATCTTAGAACTGATACCTTAATACCAATGTTATAAAACACAAGATTAGTGGAGGTCCTGACAGTATAGAATAGGCCACCAGCGGAAACCAGTGTAGGAGGAAGATAGAGGGCATGAGATTGTGATGACTGAAGTGAGACTCATCATATTATGACGGGATCCAATGGTTCTCAATAATTGGACTCAACAGGAGCTGGTAAGCCCTGAACCAGCATGCATGTGTGATGAAAACCAACTCCCAGATATGCTACTAGAACTCAACAGGGCCAGGCTAGCGGAGCAACCCTAACCCCAGGCAGCCAGAAGCATCCAGAAGCCATCACCTGAAGAGCCACTGGGGGCGCCAAGGACCACGTAGACCCAGAGACCAAGAGGAGGCAGCAGATGCCACCACCAGGGCGCCCAGGACAGGCCCAAGGGGCATGGGGTAAGGAGACCCACCGACCAGCACCCCCTCCACCCCACACCACAACCCCAACCCCTCACCCCCATCCGGCACCCCCACATCCCACCCAATCCCCCATCACTAGGACACAGAAAGTCCATCGCAACCCATGGGGCCAGCCATTAGGACCGAGCCACATGTAACCCAGTCCCCTCCATAGCCCACCCAATCCGAGTATAGGCTCTTGCACCCCCACATTCCCATCCGGCCTCCTGCAAGCCCGGACAGACCAGAGATAGGGGCCACACCAACCTACCAAACACAGCAGAGATCTCCAGTGGGCCGCAAGCCCCCCCCCCCCCCCACCAATGGAGGAAAGCCGACCAGAGGTGGTCAGCCCCAATGCACCGCCGGCCACCCCAGCCAGCCCATGCCAGGCCCTATCAGAGGCCCACCGGAGCCAACCCTCCCACAGGAGCTCCCCCCGTCGAGCCCCGCCTATAGCCAAGGTTCATCAGGACACCAACGCTGATGCCAACCAACACCCCAGCGCACAGCAAAATAAACAGACCTCCGGCCACCAACCACCGACCCCCGGTCAACAGCGGCAGCCAGACACATGCCACCAAGTCGACCCATCCCACCAAGCCCAACAGGCCAGCAGACGAGCAGTGCAGCACCCAAAGCTAAGCAGACAAGACAAGGTCCATGGGTGAGAAGCCAAGCCACCCAGCAACCATCCCACCCCCAAACGCAGCGATGACTCCGCACCAGCCAACCCCCCCTGTACTCCCAAGCCAAGGAGGCATTCTCCCTGTGCCAGCCGTCATCGATGAAGGAGTTTGTGGACATTTTTGTTGGTTCTTCACAACCAAAAGTTGAAAGGCTTTTTGATTGTAGACACTTGAATAATCAAATCTTCAAATATCTACGTAAGTCAGCCAACACAACAAAAAATTATTCTGGTCATAAACCCTCAGTGCCTATTTTTCAAATATAATTTTTGCTAATGGAAATCTACATAGTTTTGTTTTTGAGCTCCAACACATGAGCAAAACCAGACTTAGTTATGAAGCCGTTGATAAGTAAGTCCGCACACCTCCTTAATATCAGTTATGTCACTGGAAGGAAGATGATCTCAGCATTCTGACTCTGTTTCACACACTGAGGGATTTTAATAAAATCATTTATTCAGTATTTTAAATTTTTTATACAACCCCATAGGATTTGACAGGTTTTCCATTTAAATCATCATGTTAGCATGTTTCTCTATCCTATTCCATGGCCGTATCACTCCACTACTTAGACAACACTCACTCACTGGAAAAGTCACAAAATAAGGCTTGCTTTCTACACCACAGAATTATTGAGGCAGTCCAATGAAGAAATTTCTCAACACTACCTATACCTGACAGGAATGTCAGCTGCGTAAGTCTGGATGGGAAATGGAGGAGGAGATATTTTGGGTTTACAGGTTGAATTGCTGGCATTGCAGCTGGTGTTTTATCACTGTGGCTTCTTTACTGGCAGGTCTCACCTCACATGAAGCTCTATATGATCGGTGAAACACAGATCATGTGTGTGTTTATGCAGTTCATACAGGTAGGTGATTACTTTTTTAGGGTCAAAGCATTACCCAATTTAGAAAAAAGTAACATATTTAACCTAGTCTTTTCCCCTGGGCTAAAACCGTGGACACCTGCTATGTTTAGCAGCTTCAGAGCTGTCAAGAATCCAAATCATTTGTGATGCTGTTTCTGGATGTGTGTTTTCCTTCATTTCTGACACTGCACATTCCTGAGGGATAACAGGTTTTAAGCAGTGGTTATTATGCAGTATTGTGTTTCAGAGTCTTCAGCCAGTGTTCACAGTCTGCAGACTGAAGGATTTGACTCCAAAATATTGCACAGCCATTTTGTAAACAAAACATTCCTTAATATCAGTTGCTCAGCAAATATATAGCACAGTATGTCATCTGAGGCCTTTATTTCTTCTGTTGGTTGTTAAGTTTCAGTTTACTGTAATTGTAACAGCTTCATTTTAGGTTGGGTCAACCCTTTAGGAGACAAACTTTTACCTCAGATTTTTTCATAATATCCACAAACAATTAGATTTCAGATACAGTATATATGATCAGTAAAAAGTTCAATGGGACAATGAAGCTCCAACAATCATTCAGTTGTGTTGTAGCCTGTTAATGGAGGGTGACACAATGACTGCAGGTTGCAAACAAGGTGTTATGTATTTAATGTCGAATTAATCCAATTCCTCAAATCAACATCCGGTGGCTAATTTCTACTGGCATAGAAACAAATGACCAATCAGATTGGTTGAATGAAAATTAGTCAGGCCATTTAGTGATCAACAGTGTCATCCGTCCATCCATCCATCCATCCATCCATCCATCCATCCATCCATCCATCCATCCATCCATCCATCCATCCATCCATCCATCCATCCATCCATCCATCCATCCATCCATCCATCAATCCTCTCCATTTTCCTGCCATAATTGGAATTACTCACTAGCAATTGATTTTGGTGGCGCAAATCAATTAATCACTCTTTCAACACAAAGTTGGTCAAAATGATAATAATGTCAAATTGAAGAAGGAAATCAAAAGAAGTACCGGTCAAAATAAGTAATTAATCAAACCACAGAACCTACAGCCAAATCGAAACATCATTGGGAACATGATCAAAATGTACACAAGAATGAGTTAATCATAATTGTGGTACTACTTAAAACGAAGCAAAATAACTAGTTAACAAAGCAAGCATGGTTCTCTGATAAAACTTCACAAACAGAAAATATGTTTACAATAATATAAAAATAAATATGGCAATTTTCATACGTGCACTGAAATAAAATTGACCAACATAAAAACACCATGAAGAATTTATCCAGCTGGATGTCACCTCATCTATTTTATCCGAGTCAATCAATCAATCTATTACCTCTTTGGTTATTGATATAGCGCTTAATCACATCGTCAGACATTTCAAAGCGCTTTAACAGACAGAAAACCAACAAAACCCTGCAGAGCAAGCATAATCGACGGTGGCGGGGAAAAACTCCTTCATTGAGGAAGAAACTCCGGGCAGGACTACAACTCTGAAGGGCGGTCATCCGTCTTGACCGGTTGGGTGGAAAAGACGTAAGCTGGGGATAGAGACAAGGCAAGAAAAGAGAGAGAGACAGAGAGAGATAGTGGCAGAGAGGCCAGATAGAATTTCCAGTCCATATTGTGCTGTTGTTGCTGAAGTGGGGGTGGATTTCCAGGCCTTTGGATTTCCTGTCTTCCATGCTTGTTCACCACCTGTAGAGCAGAACCACAAAGACAACGGCAGTATCTTGCATAAAAAAAGTATGATTTAATGTTAGTAGCAAATTAGAAAAGCAAAGAAAGAGAAATGACAGAATCTCCAAAGTAACTTCCTTTAACAGGAGAGACAGTAAAAAAAATACCCTCAGCAGCCTAGCAGCTGATCTAGTAGAATCTGTTATTTCTAATTGTGGGCTCTATCAAAGAGGATGGTTTTTAGTCTACTCTTAAATAAGCTAAGGGTGTCTGACTGAGGCCAGGAGATTGTTCCAGAGTAAAGGAGCCAGTTAGCTAAAGCTTCTGCCTCCTGTTTTACTCTTAAAAACCTGACGGGCTAGTAGAAACCCTGCATCCTCAGATGGAAGAGCCCCGGGAGGACGATACACTTCAATGAGATCTTCAACGTAAGATGGAGCCTTAAGTGAAGAGCTTTATATGTGATCATGAGGATTTTGAATTTTATTCTAAAATTAATCCAGAGCCAATGTAAGGATGCTAGGATAGGAGAGATGTGGTCTTTCCTCCAAGTTTGAGTCAGTAAGCGGGTAGCTGCATTCTGAGCTAATTGAAGATTAAAAGAATTTACTATAAGATTAAAATTCAATAATTGAAAGTAATAAAGCAAATAAAATAAGGTTAGAGGCCTGACTAAAGAGGTAAAAATAAGCAAATAAATAAAATTCCATTAAAAAACAGTCTAACAAAGTAAAATAAATAAATATGTGATTAATAAAATAATTAAAATTCCATTAAGAGCCAGGTTAAAAGGTAAAAGGGGAGCATGCTGACACCATGGCTGAGGGGATTTTTTTCTTTAAATTCAATTATTACTGTATCAGAAATTGATCTTGTCAGGAAGGTTTTATCCTGCAGCTCAATGTTAGTTAGGGTAATGTCAAAAGTAACTAGGGAGAGTTCTGACAAGAAGTTGTTTTGTGGGAAAATAGTCAGGTGCTCTATATCTACACCCTGAGTAAGAATAAGATCAAGGATGTGGTGGTGTTTATGGGTAGGACCATCCACCACCTGTGAGAAACCTAAAGAATCTAGCATGGACCTAAAACCAAGACAGAAACTATCATTCACATTGTCAAAATGAACACTGAAATCTCCATTTACTGTAAACTTTGATAATTAGATAAAAATTCAGAAAATCAAAAAAAGAGGAATATGGTCCAGGAGGACGATATACCACACACACATTTTCTCTTTCTATCTCTCTCTCTCTCACACACACACACACACACACCCGTACCTATCCTGCATATTGCCCCAAGTGACAGTCACAGTGGCTGCAGCACTAAGGGGACCACACAGGGAGATCGGCTGAGAGAAGAGGGATAGGGGAAACACCGGCAGCAGGATAACTCTGTCCTCCCTGGCTGCTGGATGTGATGATTCAGCAGTGTGCACTCAGGGGAATATACTCTGTGTGTGTTTGCAGGTTTATGATGATTGCTCTAAGATCGGCAGACAGTTCTCAGTGGGAGCTGTAATCCTCTAACAGCATATATAACATATTTTAGGACCACAGACTTGAAGGCTGTGGACCAAAGCTGTTTTTAACACTTCTCTTCCTTCACAAAATCCCACTTGATTTCCACTCAATAAAATACCTTTGATATAACATCAGAAAGCTGAGCCAACTCTGCTTTCACTCCACAGTCATACTTTTAAGACGGAGCTCCTCTGTGGCCTTTCGTCATTAATCCTTAGAGTTGGAGGTCTACACGGAGATGGGATTATTCCTATCGTGTGCGCATGTAAACTGAATAATCTGTCTCTTTTTTTCACTACTGTGTATGGATGCGTGCATCTGTGTTTACACAGTTGTAATTGATGCAAAAGGTGGGCATAGAGTGTCATTTTGTCCTAATCTCCTCCTGGGTAATTCAGTCATAAATAGCCCCCCATAGACCCTGCTTGACCCTGCACCTCGGCCGCAATTACAAAGCCTTACAACACACAGGCATAAACACACACTCCCAAACCTGTCCAAAGTCATCCTGTGGTAGACAGATACCAGGGCCCCCATGGCCGTGTGTTTCCAGAGGAGATGTGACCTTAATTGCTTAAGTCTTAAATTATCTTTAATTGTGCACACTGTGTTGCTTTATGGTAATGGGAGGGGGTAGCCGGGTTCACGTTGAGCTATAGTTACATCAGGAAACCGGGCAGTGAAAGGCCATGTAGTCACCTCCAGCTGAGTCCACACACACACACACACACACATCACACACTAACTTCACATGGAAGAGCTTGGCACTATTGTGTGTGTGAGCATTCAGGAAACTACATTCAGTAGATACAAAGATATATAGACTGCATGTATAGCATGCATGACAACATTAGGTAATACAATCCTTTCTGCATTTCACAATAAATCAGCTAAATATAATATAACTTTAGGGGAAGCTGTGGAGGATATGTCTTGTTATATTACTGAACTGACTAACTGCATGAATATTTGCTCAAGTTTAGAGACAAACTCCTGTAAAATCTGATCTTATAATTATGCTTTTCGATTTTGTCTTTTATTATTTCTAGGCTTCTTGCCCAAACTATGTTTCAGGCAGGCAACCAGGTACCTGCTGAATGTATTGCACAGGGAAGATGCTTCATGTTCTTCAGTTCTGTAATGGATGATTAGTGGATGTAATTTAGACCTTTGCAGGGAGGACAAGCTCCAGACTGGATAACAGCCAGTTTGAACAGAATCCTTTTCCAGTCATTATCCTCTTCCACCAGTGCAGTTTTTATGGATTTACACACACACACACACACACACACACACACACACACACACACACACACACACACACACACACACACACACACACACACACACACACACACACACACACAGACACAAAGTTCACGGCTAGATTGATGTTTCTTTTTAGGTTTTTCTGGTTGTTATCATAACTCAGAAATAAAGCAAGCTTTTGAGTTTTTTTATCTGGTACGAATGCAGCACCATTGGTCCAAAGGCAGCTGAGAATCCACTCCTATCTGATGTGCTGCTCTGTGATCAGTATTACTATGAGATTATTAGTATGACGCTGAAATTTCAATAGATCAATGTTTCCTGAAGTAGCCACAACGGCAGAAATCAACAATTTGGTTGAATTAAACATAAGCATTTCGAACCAAAAGTCTTTTTCTGCTCAATTTCTCTGAGTGGAGGCACACACTAATGTAATATGATCATCATATTATGTAGCCTCACGTATTTACAAGTAATAGAAATCATACATTTTTGATATTTGGCTCAGGTGACCCCTCAAAATCATAAATCCCAAGATTATGAAAAAATGTCAGTGCCACTTATATTGTTCATTTAAAGAGTGTCTTAGTTCCACAGGTTTGCCAGTTCTGGGTCCAGAAAGCTGTCTTCTCTCAGCTCTTATTTATTTCACATAAGCAGAGAGATTATTTCTTTGTCCACAGGAGCACTGATTTAGAAGAAAGTCTGGAGAAGTAAGCCCACTTTAAAGTAGATCCAAACATTACAGGGACTGATGCTAAAGAAGGGACTTCACTTGTCTGGGTTAAAGAAGGAGTCTGGCTGCTGCAACCCTTCTCCTGCAAAGACCACCGTGCATCTTTGCATGTCACCAGATAAAAAAGAACGCATCTGAAGCAGCAGATTAAAGATGATAACTTGCCACTGATGGTAAATTATCCCAACTGTCTTATCAACACATCACACAGGACCAGAGACTCAAATCACACAGGTGGATGTATAACAACAGCAGCTGTCATTCATGTCAACACATCAGCATAACAAGTTCCCGGCTCTGCCCTGCCTCCCTCCATCCTTCATCATGTTTTTTGATTTCAGTGGTTGGGGACATGTTGGTTGATGACAGCGAGAGGTTAGAGCTTTACCGTCATTAAAAGGCCAGAGGTCAGAGTGCAGGAATGGAACTGATGTTTTGTTGATGTAAATGTGCTTTCATCACCAACGTCAGGTGATTATGAACGTCAGGCTGATTACAATAAGCACTTCTGCAGAAGTTAAAAATTAGAAATCTGTTCATCATTTCTGTGATAAACAATGTATTCTGTGATTCTCACTGGGAGGACATTGATGGTCTCACAAACACCGTCACAGACTACATAAACTTCTGTGTGGATAACACCGTACCCACCAGGACTGTGCGGTGTTATCCCAACAACAAACCATGGATCACCCCTGACATTAAGGCCCTTCTTAAGGAGAAGAAAAGGGCCTTTAAGTCGGGGAACAAGGATGAGCTGACGGCTGTACAGAAGGGGGCTGAGGAGGAAGATCAGAGAGGGAAAGACCATCTACAGGAGGAAGATGGAGGACCAGCTGCAGCAGAACAATGTCAGCGAGGTGTGGAGAGGCCTGAAGACCATCTCAGGCCATAACGGACCCGAACATAAGTTCACTGGGGACCAAAAGTGGGCAGATAAAGTGAATGAATTCTTCTACTGATTCGATCAGGCACCCACCCTTCCCCCAGCCTAGTGCCTGAGCACTGTAGGTGACGGCAGCCACTCCGCACACTCCGCAGCACAGTTTTTCTTTTGCTTGTTTTTCTGTCAGTTTTTACTACTTTTTCTACTTTTATTACTTTATTATATATATATATATATCCCATGGATATGGCAACCGTACAAAAGAGTACCGTCCCTCTCACTCAATCTAGAGAGGAATTACTGGTCCTTAGAAAAACGGCTCACAGACAAAGACAAAGACACGACATCCCGGCTGAGCTGAAGAGGCGCTACCGTGGCTGCAAAGCCGGGGCCAAACGAAAGGCTAGGCGGGTAGACAACCGGAGGCAATTCAAACCATCACTTCTCTCCGTCATCATGGGCAATGTCAATTTGCTGCCAAACAAGATCGACGAGCTGGCTGCTCTGGAGAGCCAGTGGATCTACCGTGAGTGCAGCATGCTCATGCTTACGGAGACATGGCTAACTGATGCTATACCGGAGGCTAACGTGGAACTACGAGGTTTCACTGCTGTGAGAGCGGACAGAGACACTAAGGCATGCAGGAAAAGCAAAGGTGGGGGACTCATCATCTACACCAACAACTGCTGGTGTAACCCCAGCCATGTATCAGTGAAGGCGGTTGTATGTTGCCCCAATCTGGAGCTGCTGGCCGTTAGCATACGGCCATACTATTTACCCCGGGAGTTCAGTCACGTGATCTCCCTCTGTGTTTACATCCCTCCATCGGCCAATGAGAAGAGCACCAGTGTCGTTGCACGGCTGCAGACCAAATATTCTGAAGTCTTCATTATGATTTCTGGAGACTTTAATCATGTCACCCTGGACACTACCGTCCACCAGATTGTTGACTGCCACACACGGAAGAACAGCACGATTGACCTACTTTACACTAATGTTAAAGAGACATACAGAGTCACCACCCTGCCTCCACTGGGTAAGTCAGACCACAACCTGGTGTGCGTCCAGACCCAGTACACCCCCCTGGTCCAAAGACAGGCAGTCTCTACATGTACCATCAGGAGATGGACTCCTGAAGCAGAGGAGGCTCTCAGAGACTGCTATAACACCACGGACTGGGACATACTGCTGGGTGGACATGGTGAGGACATTGATGGGATGACCCACTGTCTCACGGACTATTTAAACTTCTGTGTAGATGTGGTCGCCCCCCCAAGACAGTTCGGTGTTATTCAAATAACAAGCCGTGGATAACACAGGACGTCAAAGATGTCCTCAACAAGAAAAAGAAGGCTTTCAGGACAAAGGATAAGGAGGAGATGAGGAAAGCACAGAGAGAGGTCAAACGATGCATAAAGGAGGCTAAGGACGCATACAGGAGGAAGCTGGAGCAGCAGCTGAGCACCAACAGCATGAGGAACATCTGGGAAGGTGAAACATCACTGGTCACAAAGCCAGGACCAGGACAGAGGAGGGAGGGGTGCAGAGGGTTAACGACCTGAATGACTTTTTCAATAGGTTCAACCAGGCCCCCCCGCAACACCCACTATCACCCTCCACCCTCACGACCTCAGCAGCAGCTCACCAGCCTCACCCCTGTCCAATGGCCTCCTTCCCCCTTCCACAGCAGCAAAATGGCCCCTACCCACTCCCCCACCACAAACCCTTACCCCCAGCCCACCCCCCTCCCCCCATCTAACCTCCCCACATAGCTCCTACCCATCTGTAGTTACAGGGGAGCCCCCCACCACCCCCATTCCCCCCAGTCCCTCCTTCTCCAACACGCCTACCAACACTCCCCCTCTGCAGAAGCAGAGCAGCCCCTTCAACCCCCCTTCCCCCGAGCGCTTCTCCTCCCCCCATCCCACCCCCTAACCTACCTCCCTCAAGCCCACCTCGACCTATCCTAGCTCCCTCCTCTCCTCACCCCCCACTCCCTCATCTACAAGCCCTCCCCCTCATCTCAGACACCCTCGCTCTACTCCCCAGCTCCCACCACCTCACCCCCCCACTCCCTCACCTGCGAGCCCTCCCCCTTGTCTCAGACACCTCTCTCTCCCACTCCCCAGCACCCACCACCACCACCATCGCCCCCTCCCTGCTTCACAGCAGACCAGGTGAGAGGAGAACTCAGGAAGTTTCGGCCCCAAAAGGCAGTAGGACCGGATGGGGTGAACCCCCATCTACTCAAGACCTGTGCTGTTGAACTCGGGGAGCCACTACAACAGGTCTTCAACCTGAGCCTTCGTCTCAGGAAGGTGCCCACCCTCTGGAAGATGTCGTGTATCATTCCAGTTCCTAAAAAGAACCGGCCCAGTGAGCTGAGCGCCTTCCGACCTCAGCCACACCCTCTAGCACACAGTCCCCCTGCTCCACCCTGTCCCTCACTGGATCCCAGGTGAGAAACCAGTTCTGGAGGATCAAGGTGAGGAAGGCTGCATCAGCTCCAGGTTCCTGAAATCCCAGCTGAGTGGGATTGTTGGACACAGGGTGGACAAGGGTTGGACAAGGGTGCCACAGCTGTGGAAAACATCCTGTATGGTTTTCGAGCCCAAGACTCCGCACCTTTAGAATCTTAACAACTACAAGCCGGTGTCACTAACATCCCACCTGATGAACATCCTGGAGCGACTGGTACTTTGTCATCTCTGCCCCCTGGTGAGCCCATCACTGGACCCACTCCAGTTCACCTACCAGCCTGCCATCGGGGTGGAGCTCTGTCTCACCTGGAGAAGCCTGGGAGCACTGTGAGGATCATGTTTTTTGATTTCACCAGTGCTTTCAACACAATTCAACCGGCACTGCTGAGGGACAAGCTGGAGAACACCGGGTTGGATCATCACCTCATGGACTGGATCTTGGATTATTTAACCAGCCGCCAACAGTTCGTGAGGACCCATGACTATGTGTCAAACACAGTTATCTGCACCAAAGAAAAATGGTTCTGGCTCCTTTCTTATTCACCCTCTACACTGCAGACTTCTCCTACAACTCCTCCACTTGTCACCTGCAGAAGTTCTCTGATGACTCTGTGATTGTCGGCCTCGTCACTGATGGGGACGACAGAGAACTGACCCAAGACATTGTGGACTGGTGCCAGTGGAACTGCCTCCAGATCAATACTGGGAAAACCAAGGAACTGGTGGTGGATTTCTGCAGGCGAGCGCTCTGCCCAGTTACACCGGTGAGCATCCAGGGAATAGACATTGAGGTGGTTTCCTCGTATAAGTATCTGGATGTTCACCTCAACAATAAACTGGAATGGGCTACTAACACAAATTCTCTTTACAAAAAGGGTCAGAGCAGACTCAATCTGCTCAGGAGACTGAGGTCTTTTGGAGTCCAGGGGCCACTCCTGAAGACTTTCTATGACACTGTGGTGGCCTCAGATATTTTTCGTAGGGTGGTCTGCTTGGGGAGCAGCATCACTGCGGTCAACAGGAGAAGGCTAGACATGCTGATTAGAAAGGCTGGCTCTGTCCTAGGGTACCCCTGGACTCAGTGGAGGTGATGGGAGAGAGGAGGATGACAGCCAACCTGTCATCAATGATGAAGAACGACTCCCACCCCCTGCAGGGCACATTAAGATCACTAGAGAGCTCCTTCAGCGATAGGTTGCTTCACCCTAAATTTCGTGACAAAATTTAGGGTGTCAGACTGCACAACCATCACTCCTCCCAGTTGACCACACACAGAACATCGCACTCAAAATCTGTGTGACCAGTGCAGTGTGAAGTTTGCAGTAGTAAATTGTAAATTGATAGTTATGCATAATATATATTAATATGTCTACCCCCCCCCCCCCACGCTGCAAATTTCACCACTGTGGGACTACTAAAGGTTTATATTATCTCATCTTAAAATTAAGTGATGCACTAAAGTAACTGAAATATAAAATACTTATCTGAAGGATGAATAATTTAGAATGAGTTGAACAAGGAAAGGACAAGAAAAGATAACAGATGACCCTCACACCTCTGGGAAGAGTATTTGGGGGAGTAAGAGAGGCAACTATTAGCAAGCCCTTCAAGGCACGCAGAAACTGCTGACTGGAACAGGGATCTTCATCTAGTCTTCAAATGAGATCCCAAAATAAAAACAATGGGATCAAAAAATTCAATAACAGTAGACTTAAAAAGAAATGTATTTCCATTCTGGTTGAGCCACTCCCCCATGGACCAACTCTACATTTGGGAACCTGAAAATAAGTCCCCACCTGATTTGGAATCCACCTGTGGGCTTAACATTTTCAAAAAGAAATATTAACTGTGAGGGGATCACACAAATTTCAACCTGATCCTTAACAGGTCTGTCATTCCAGCACCAGTCAACCAAATCAGGAAAATGTACCAGGTGTTTCTATTTAGTAGTACAGGATAAAGCGCAACAACTTCGAATGCCCCTCCCTTTAACCCAGAACCATCATCTTGCAGAGCTTAACCTTAGCCAGATTGACAATAGTAAACTTGCTCCCCCCAAATGTTCAAATGGGTCATCGATATGCTGATTGTGTTTTTTCATATATGCATATCTACTGGTACTGCATTTGTGATAGTACTGTTACTGTATTTGTGATAGTACTGGTACTGTATTTGAGAACAAACTGGTACTGTCTATATGATTTTACTGTATGGTAACAGCAGCAGCTTTGAAATTTGATGTTATGATCTCAATTCTGACCTGACAAGGAACACTCCAACTGTCCAAAACTATATTTTTTAAAACAATTAACATAAATTATTTTTACACCAGATATTATTACCCTCTAATGCCTTTGCCTCCAAATGAATCCACCAGCTCAAGGTTATATAACATAAGCAAGTTCAACTTTTATATGACTGATATTCTGGGTTTTTTGTTTTGTTTTGTTTTTTCATAATGATGCCTTAATGTTTCATGAGTTATTTTATTTTGAAGGAGTGGAAGCCTCCTAACATACTGGCACAAACACACACAGCATACCTGAGGCTAAAATATGGCTGTGATCACAGCTGAAAACCAGCGTCAACGAATATTAGCTGGAATAGTTAACATTAACAAAAGTGTGTTTGGGACGCACTTAAATATAAAAGTTTATATAAAGTGTGTATCTTTTGCTTTCCAAACACTGTGGATGCTGATATATTTATTAATGCATGTATGTGTGTGTGTGTGTGTGTGTGTGTGTGTATTTGTGTTGACACTCTTGTAGCTGGATATTTCACAGACCTGGCATCAGTCCTTTCACATTTGTGTGGTCCTTCTGTAAACATGTCAGTACTGGAAACTGCTCAACATGCATGCATGCAGCATCCGTGCATAAAGCGTCCAAGTGCAGGTCTGTGGTCGGCAAGAACAAGGTTATGCATTGTGCACTAATACTACAAATACACTCTGTCCATCTTTATGACTTCCTGAAGACATACCAGCATTAGATCCAGGGTAGTAATGATGCTACAAGTGATCACACATCTGAATAAAAAGGCAAAGTATTGCACAATACAACAGCATTCCACTCATGTACAGCCAAAAACATCTGAAAAAATGTCTAATTGCTTATTAATTTGACATGTGTTCCTGTATGAGGATCTAAATGTTTCATCTCTCCAAGGAAGCCTCACCTTTTCATGGTGGAAGGGTTTGTGTGCTCTTAGGATCCTGATAGCTATGTTGTCGGGAGTCTTGTCCTCCTGGTAGGGTCACCCAAGGCAAACAGGTCTTAGTTGAAGAGCCAAAGAAGGGTTCAGAAGACCCCATGAAAAACCAAAAAGGGAAACATGTGACCCTGTTCGGAGGAAGCCCGGGGCCCACGTCTGGAGCCAGGCGTGGATGGAGGGCCCTTCAGTGAGCTCCTGGTGGCCGGGTCAGCCACGGGACCCAGCTGGGCTCAGCCTTAAAAGGCAAAATGGATTTTACCCACTCCCGTGGACCTACCACCCGCAGGGCAGATTGATGGGGTCGGGTGCGCTGCCAAATGGGTGGCAGTGACAACAGGGGGTCATGACAAACCAGACTCAGGCAGCAGAAGCTGGCTTTCGGGACGTGGAATGTCACCTCACTGGCATGGAAGGAGCCTGAGCTTGTGTTGTAGTTTGAATGTTACCAGTTGGATCTGGTGGGGCTTACCTCCACGCACAGCTTCAGTTCTGGAACCAAACTCCTGGATAGGGGTTGGACCTCATTTTACTCTGGAGTTGCGTCAGGCATGAGGTGCAGGGCGGGTGTGGGGATACTCACATGCCCCCGGCTGAGCACTGCTGTGTTGGAGTTTACCCCGGTGGACGAGAGGGTCACCACCCTACGCTTTAAGGCTGTGGGAGGGAAAACTCTGACTGTTGTTTGTGAGTATGCACCGAATAGCAACTCGGAGTATTCGGCCTTCTTGGGGTCCCTAAGTGAGGTCCTTCACGGGATCCTCAGGGTACATAATCCTGTAGGGTACATAATTGTTCTTTTGGGGGACTTCAATACACACATCGGCAATGATAGAGACACCAGGAAGGGCGTGATCTAAACTCGAGCGGTGTTATGTTGTTGGACTTCTGTGCTAGTCACGGATTGTTCATAGCTCATAGCTCATAAGTGTGCCTGGTGCCAGAGCACCCTGGGTCGGAGGTCAATGATCGATTTTGTGATTGTATCTTCTGACTTTCGACCATGTGTTTTGGACACCTGACTCGGGTGAAGAAAGGGGCAGAGCTGTCAACTGATTACCACCTGGTGGTGAGTGGGGTCTGGTGGCGGGGGAAACCTTTGGATAGATCTGGTAAGCCCAAACAAGTACTGCAGGTGAACTGGGAACATCTGGAGGAGGACTCTGTACATGAGTCCTTCAGTTCACACTTCCGAAGGAGCTTCTCGTGCATCCTTGTGGAGGGGGACATCGAACCTGAATCGTCCAACTGAAGAAGGAGGCTTTCAGGGGCATGTTGTCCCTGGGGACTCCTGAGGCAGTTGCAGGGTACCTACAGGCCAGAAGGACTGCAGCCTCGGTTGTGATGGAGGCAAAACAGAGGGTGTGGGAGGAGTTCGGAGAGGCCATGGAGAAGACTTTTGGACGGCACCAAAGTTGTTCTGGAGGATTGACCGACACCTCAGAAGAGGGAAAGTGGGTATCTATCTAAGACTACTATCTAAGCTGTATACGGCAAGGATGGGACACTGTTGACTTCGACTGAGGAGGTTGTTGGTCGGTGGAAGGAACACTTTGAGGAACTCCTGAATCCAACTACCCCAACTGACCCATCCTCTGTTGCAGAGGCAGAGCTGGAGGATGATGTGGGATTTGAATCAATCTCTCTAGGCAAAGTCACCGAGGTAGTTAAACAACTTCACGGTGGCAAAGCCCCTGGTGTTGATGAGATTTGCCCAGGAATGCTGAAGGCTTTGTGTGCTGTCATGGATGACACACCTCTTTAACATTGTGTGGAAGTCTGGGGTAGTGCCAAAAGAGTGGCAGACTCTTTTGGTTTCTATTTTAAAAAACGGGGACCAGAGGGTGTGTGGCAACTACAGGGGCATCACATTCCTCAGCCTCCCTTGGAGAGTTTACTCCAAGGTGCTGTAAAGGAGGGTCTGGCTGATTATTGAACCTCAGATTGAGGAGGAACAATGTGGATTCCATCCTGGTTGTGGAACAACGGACCAGCTCTTTGCTCTTGCAGGGGTCCTAAAGGGGGCTTGGGAGCGTGCCCATCCAGTTTACATGTATTTTGTGGACTTGGACAAGGCGTACGATCGGGTACCCAGGGATTTACTGTGGGAGGTACTGCTTGAGTATGGGATGAGGGGGGCTTTCCTTAGGGCCATCCAATCCCTGTACAGCCAAAGTGACAGCTGGGTTCCATTTCTCCGCAGTAAGTCGGACTTGTTCCTAGTGGGTGTTGGCCTTCGCCAGGGCTGTGCTTTGTCAGCAATTCTGTTCGTAATTTTCATGGACAGAAAATACTGTATATACATAGTTGTGATGAGGATGGTTTACAGTTTGGTGGGCTGAGGATAGCATTGATGCTTTTTGCAGATGATGTGGTCCTATTTGCGTCATCGGCCTGTGACCTGCAGCTCTCACTGGTCCGGTTTGCAGCTGAGTGTAAAGCGGCGGGGATGAGGATCTGCACCTCCAAATCCGAGGCCATCAGAGGAAGCCGCTGGATTGCCTTCTCTGAGTGGGGAATGAGGTCCTTCCACAAGTGAAGGAGTGTAAGTATCTTGGAGTCCCGTTCACGAGTGAGGGAACAATGGAACGTGAGATTGGACGGAGAATTGGGGCAGCAGGAGCGGTATTGCAATCGCTTTACCGCACTGTTGTCACAAAGAAGGAGCTACGCCGAGAGGCAAAGCTCTCCATCTACCGTTCAATCTTCGTTCCTACCCTCACTTATGGTCATGAGCGATGGGTTATGACCGAAAGAATGAGATTGCGGATACACGCAGCGGAAATGGGCTTTCTCAGGCAGATAGCTGGTGTCTCCCTTAGAGATAGGGTGAAAAACACTGCGATTGGCGAGGGGCTCAGAGAGAGTCGCTGCTCCTTTGTGTCGAAAGGAATCAGCTGAGATGGTTTTGCCATCTGGTGTGGATGCCTTTGGGGCACCTCCCTAGGGAGGTGTTCCTGGTACGTCCAACTGGAAGGAAACCTTGGGGCAGACCCAGGACCAGGTGGAGGGATTATATCTCAACACTGGCCTGGGAACGCCTTGGGATCCCCCAGTCACAGCTGGTGGATGTGGCCTGGGAAAGGGAAGTTTATGGATCCCTGTTGAAGCTGCTGCCCGACCTGACTCCAGATAAGCGGTGGAAGATGGACGGATGGATGGATGTTTTCACTAATTAATATTGCTAGAAAAAGACGTATGCCTTCCATCAGGTTCTGATAGACTGACATCAGATTTTAACAGGCTTATGAACTTGTTGTTGACTTCATCCACTTGTAGCCACAGGTACAGATGCAATATTCTCCTGGAAAGCAATTTATGTACATTAATTCTACTTTTAGCTCATTTGCTTTTGTCTTCAATAAGACAGTTAGGATTTATTTCTATGGGATAGCAGCAGCCAACCATTGACGTGCAATGTCCCTGGGGCTAATTTGATCTTGACTTTATCAACATTTTCGCTGCAATAGTAGCTCAACTCATCTTTACTCAACGCAGTCAGTTTTCATTGTGTTATGGTATCTCCTCAGGGTAAGCTGCTGTCTTATACCTTCATGGTGTTTCCAGTGTGACAGTGTGATCCCAGTTGATCCTCACATCTAATCAGTTGTTAAAGACAGGAAAACCAGTACCTCATCAATATAGTAACTGCGAAAGAAAAAAATTTGGGTAGGTACGTGCGTTTGAATTGTAAGTCCTAAAAATATGAAATCCATACATCCATCCATTCATCTTCAACACTTTATCTCAAGTCGGGTCACAGAAGTAACAATCTCCACAGACACCTCTCCTAGCTCTTCCAGGGGGATCTTGAGGCATTCCCAGGCCAGCTGAGAAACATAGTCTCTCCATCATGTCCTAGGTCTCCTCCCGGTAGGACATGGCCAGAACTCCTCCCCAAGGAAGTGGGGAGGGTTCTTTCAACCAATTGTATCTGGGAGCTTGTCCTTTGCAGTCATGACCTAAAACTCATGACCATAGGTGAGAGTCCGACCATAGATTGACCGGTAAATCGAGAGCTTTGTGTTTTGACTCAGCTCTTTCTTTCATACGACAGACGCATACAACAACTACATCACTGCAGAACCTGCACAGTCTGTCAATCTCACGTTCCGTCCTTCCCTTACTTATGAACAAGACCCCAAGGTACTTAAAGTCCTTCACTTGGGGCAAAGACTCCCCACTGACCTAGAGAGGGCAGACCACCTTTCTCCTATATAACCCGTTTATTTTAGCCTCTTGCGGTTTAATCCAAGCCAGTACAACACAGAGCTTTTCATTCCCCACCCCCATGGGTTCCAGTCATGTTTCAACATGTTGCAATTTTAAATAGTTAATTTGCAGACCAACATTGCTTAGAAAGAAAACATTATTATTATTATATCCAAATATCAAAAACTAACATTTCCAGAGGTCTGAGATCATGTCTTACTTTGAATCTAATTTTATCCTTTGTTACACTCTGTAGAACATCATGAAAGTCATTTGAAAGTTGATCAAATCAGTTTCTTTATGGCCTTCCAGTTTGTGTTTCATTGCAGCGCATCAAATGTTAAATCAATCATGTTGATCAATCATACTGTGTGTTTATCTGTTCCCATTTAACAAGCACATTTCATATATATACTGTATATATTAACTCCATGTTTTCCTTTAGGGAGTAAACCATTTTTTTCAGTTCATTTAAATTTATAAGAATCAACTGAATGGAAATGTTTTTTTCTTTTTCCCCTCCTCTTTTTGGCGGGGGGAGTTTTATGGCTAGAAAAACAGAATTTGTGGTTTTGATGGTTGAGGTTTGATGCAAACGGCTTTGGAACCTTTTATGCAACCTGGCGTCCAGGAGACTAAAGAAAATATTTTGCTTTCCACCCTTTTGAGCCTTTTAGCCTCTGCTAAGGGAAAAGGAGAGAGGGGCTAGAAAAAAAAAAAACCTTTGGAGGAAAAAAGTCTCTCCAAGGTCAAATGTCCTGAGTAGGATGGCTGCCAGATCTGCTCCACACAGTTACATACAGAACACACACAGTTATACACACAGGTGGAAAGGCATCTACTAGACACACACAGACACACCTTTAAACTAAATAAAAAAATCAATTGACCTCTGCTTTGGTGAAAAAATGTTTCTGAGTGTTTGACATAGTTGCACATAAAAATCCTCCATTGTACCTTATTGCTGCCACAGAAAGATGATGAGATAACTACTGTGTAAAAAGATTGTGGAAAATGTGTTGTGTGTGTGTCCTTGTAGTAAATGTGTTTGCGGGACACAAACAAAGGGCAAACAAATGTGAGTTTCCTCACGATAATCCTGTTTTTGTGTGCATGCAAACCTGTTCTGCTTCCATCGTGCTTTACGCTCATTAAGAAGTTTAATCTGTGATTATCCATGATGTCATACACACACACAAGCATGTATATAGTTGCTCACACACACTCATAGTCTAAAGCCCCCTGTGTACAATTAGGATGCAGTGTGGGGCAGCTTAATGTAAAGTCCATTACTTGAGATCTGAGCCTGATTACATGCAGAGGTCATTCTAATGCGGCTCCTTTGGGTCGGACCCGGCCACACAGAGGTGCTGCTGTAGAGAGAGAGAGGCCAGACGTGGGTACGCCGGTGGTCCTGTGTCGTTGAGGGTCCAGTTCAGAGCTAATTCTGGTCCGACATGGGGAAGACGTTAAGACAAATTATCCAGGGCTTACTGTGGTGCAGTATGATGCAGGAAAACTTTTAATTTCTACTACGGAAAGAATGGAAAAAGTGTCAAATCAGCTTAAAATGATAATTATGACAAATGAATTTAATCTAAATTTTTCTTCTGCATATAAGTCAATTACCTTTGCCTTATTTAAAGATAACATCTTCCAAATTTTCCTGCAACTGGATCACTTTATGTCTGAGGACCTTTATGTGGATAATCACAGTAATTATCCCCAACTGGTAAATTATTATAGTTTTGAAAGTTATTGATCTACAGTCTAAATACCAATCTGCATGCTTCGAAGATCTAATATTCAGTCTTTATGATAGATTATCTTTTCAATAACAAAGGAAATTATAACATACAAAAACATCAAAATATTCATCTCGATCAAACACCTTCAGCAGGATTACGCAAATCAATTTGATCAATCAATCAATCAATCAATCAATCAATCAATCAATCAATCAACTTTTAGTTTAATAGCGCTTAATCACAAATGAAGACATTTCAAAGCACTTTACAGATAGAAAGCCAACAATGCCCTCTAGAGCAAGCATAAGCGACTCATTGAGGAAGAAACTCCGGGCAGGACCCAGGCTCTGGAGGGTGGTCATCTGCCTTGACCTTTTGGTTGGGAAAGAGAAATACATTGGGGAAAGAGATAGGTCAAGTAAAAAGAGACAGAGGGAGAGAGAGTGAGAGAGTGGCAGATAGGCCACTATATCCCTGAGGCAGGTTTCTGATTTAATTAGCTGATCAGATTCATTTGTTTCAATTGATAAATATAATTGAGTATCATCAGCATAACAATGAAAATTAATGTTATGTTTCCTTATATTTCCCAATGGTAACATATACAGATTAAACAGAATTGTCCCCAGAACAAATCCTTGAGGTACTCCACAGGTGAGAGTCCCTCGATCTGAAGATTTATTATTGACATAGACAAACTGAAATCGGTCGGATAAATATGACCTAAACCAGTCTAGTGCTGAGTTTTTAATCCCAACTTCCTATTCCAATCTCCTTAAAAAATATGATCAACAGTATTGAATGCTGCACTCAGGTCTAATAAGACTAGAACAGATAGAAGAC
The DNA here is from genome assembly GCA_013358685.1 of Antennarius maculatus. Classification (NCBI taxonomy): domain Eukaryota; kingdom Metazoa; phylum Chordata; class Actinopteri; order Lophiiformes; family Antennariidae; genus Antennarius; species Antennarius maculatus. The sequence continues at coordinate 5,043,123 of CM023626.1, read as the reverse complement.
CTTTATCTGATGCTGTTAAAAAGTCATTTCTGACTTTTAGCAGTAGTTTGTTCTAAAACCTGACTGAAAATCCTCTAACAGATTGTTCTCTAACAGGTAGTCATTTAGCTGTTTGGCCACTACGTTCTCTAGGATCTTAGATAGGAATGGCAGGTTAGAGATCGGCCTGTAATTTGAGAGGATGCCAGCATCTAGGTTTTGTTTTTTAAGGAGGGGCCTGATCATAGCCACTTTGAAACATTGCGGTACATAACCTATTTTTAAGGATTGATTAATTATGGATAGTACAGGTTTATTTATTAATGGTAAAACCTCTTTGAGGAACGTACTTGGAATTTTGTCTAGTAGACAGGTGGTGGGTTTAGCAGAGGAAATTAGGGAATTTAAATTGGAGAGTTCCATTTGCTGAAAACACTCCAGTTTGATGGGGTAAAGCCTTTCTCTCTTTTTTTCTCAATTTCTTTAGCATCACAAATGCAGTCTAATTGAGCATCTAGATTGAATATGAGTGTGTGAAATTTGGCACGCATGAAAATTAGATATTTTAGTTTAGTTTAATTTTAGATGAGGGTTATTTGCATTGAATTGCAATTGCCTTGATTGTATGGCCTCTTAGTCTCGTTCTTGCTGTGAAATGTCATACCTAAGTAAAGGGAGTAAATACTGCTGAGACTTCGCCCCCATTCCTTTAAAAAATGAGTTTATTCACATTGTATCGAAAAGATGTCAATTTGTCTAGATGATAAAAACACGACTGGGTCATGTCTTTCACTTTTTCACACACCAGTCCCGTCTGACTCACATCTTGCTATCACTTCCATCTCCTCTTTTACTTTTCAATGTGGCTTTTATCCTCAGTTACATATTACAATGCTGCTGGACCATCTTTCTGATTGACCTCAGAGAGATTAATGGAGCAGCACTAAAACCACATATCATTAATCATCATGTAATTTCAGCTGACAAGTTCTTTATCTCAAAAGAAGAATATAGTTACGCTCTTTTACATATGATTGCTCCAGACCACAGTACTGCAGCTTTAGCTAAACCAGTCCAAGCTTGATACAACCCCCTTTCTACAAAACTGGAGCGTATCATTGTTAATGTTGCCCTTTAGGACCTTAAATTTTGGCCCAAAGTCAAGTCCTGCTGTGTGTGACCAGCGCTGCACCAGAAGGGTTCTTAACTCATTACCTCTGCTGAGGAGGTCATGTTTTCAGCACGATTAGTTTGTCTGGTTGTCAGCTGGAGTAAAACTACTGGCCCTGTTTTCATGAAACTTGATGGAGGAGTGCAATGTGGGTCACGGACGAGCCCATTAAAATGTGAACATATCTGAATGACTGGGCAGATGCAAGATTTATTTTTCACTTTTAATGAATAGGATTCAGTTGTGTCCTGGCCTCTCTTTCTCTTCAGCATAAAGGAGCAAAGGTGGTGGAGCAAGCTTGACAGTGAATGAAGAGAGAGAAAGTTGTCATACATGTTAACTCTCCCCAAACGATTTCTGCATCTCAGAAACCTTACAGAAATTCACTAGAATTCCTCTGGAAAAATACAGGTGCTGCCCATGACATAAAAAAGGCTTGTGTTTTTCACACAACCATGGCAACCATGAACCTAAGTAATTAATTAATCAATTAATCAGATAAATGGATGGATGGATGGACGACTGGATGGATGGATGGATGGATGGATAGATAGATAGATATTATATTTAGACTAATTACCAAAATACCCTCGTCTTTCCAAGTCATTGATGAAGGTAAATCTATGGGTATGAGATTGCCAGAAATCTGATTCACATCCAAATCCAATTTGATTTTGATTTTAAACTTGTGGTGACTTGACAATATTGGATACTCTCAACGGGAATCTGAAAAAAAACAAAACATTGACCAGCACTGGTCCCCGTAACGTCACTCATCAATGACTGTCTCAAATGGTCATTATCAACATCCGTTTGACAGAGCTCAAGCATAAACTAAACATTATAACCTTTAAGTTGGCAAACAGTGCAAGCTTCTGGAAGTGATTTTGTGTTGGGAGTGATCCAATCCAATCACTAGAACAAATGTTGGCATGCTGAAACTTCAGATCAGATAAGTCCAAATTTGATATTTCTTTCTATTTCAAGTCCATGTATGCTGCTCGAGTTGTCATATCATCACCATTCCGTCCACCTTCTGATAAGGAATTTGTGTCATTATCATGTAAGCTGAACATGGCAGGTATTGTAGACAGCTGATTTAGACTCATGACCCAAGTTTAGAGCTATGGTAGAACCCTGACAAGTTTTCTCAGGCTGCTGCCAGTCCTACTGATGGAGCACTCACTAAAATGACCCAAGAACCAGTTGGAGCTGCACATAGATGATGGGTGCATGTGTTTTTATGTGAATCTGTGTGGGTGCGAGTGTGTTGATTCATGACTTCATAATTGCCAGCAGTTCTCGTGGGACCATCAGAGTGCTGCTGGTGACCTAAGCAAGTGACCTCATCAGTGACATCACAGCCGATGGGGCTCTGCTTCGGCTCGAAGGCAAAACAGGAAGCCATGATTGAGTACATGCCGAAGCAGGTCTGCGTGTGTGCACGGCTCCTGTGTGTGGGCTATATTTAAAGATGTATGCGTATGCACATTTGAATTGCTGGTTGGGTCATGTACTCACATCAGTTCCAGCAGCACTCCTGGAAATCTATGCAGAGAGTGAGTTCTCGTGAGTCTACAAATGACTGTGTGTGTGTCTGTGTGTGTGTGTAGCTGACAGTTTCCGAGCTGATTAATTTTTATTACATCTCACATGACAAAGATTCGAGCAGCAAAGGCGTTAATTCCGTGGGTGCTTAAGAGCTCAGGTGGCCTGTGTTGTTTGTCCATGTGAAATTTGAAGTGACCCTGTTGGCGGGCATGTCAGCCTCCTTCAGAGAGCTCATTTGGCTTATTATTATTTGTATTGTTTATTACAAACAGCATAATCTTTCCTAATCACTTCCCATGGTATATTTTGTGTTATCCAATAGTGTTTTTCCTTTGTCTTGGCAGAGAAATTCATGCTTTACTTTTGGCATTGTACAGTGGACTTTTCTGTTAAGAATTGAGGTAACAAGTCGACCCAAATGCAGAACACATTAATTGCTATCCATCAATATGTTTGTACAGCTGTACAATCTTTACCTTGATTACATTCTAAATATGAGAAGGTAAGGTTGTTTATTTCCACTTGCGCTCTCCGTTGTGCTATCACACAAGTCAGATACAATGTAACACAATTTCAGGAAATACAATTAGACTTGATCTACAAATTGTTGCTTAGCATGTACGTTGTCATTCACTCATTGATCACAGGCACTCAGTGGTGCAGGGACTGCTGGGCTGGCCTGAAGGGACAGGCCAGCCCAGCAGGGAGCTTTTACACTGCTCATCTGTCTCGGTGCTCCCGATGACCCTTAAGGTCTTCAGGATGCCCCTGCTGATAATCCTGCAAGCTTTGACTCTGCTGTGTGCGGTACAAGTGTTGCAGGGTGGGATCATGTGGTTGGGGTCAGAGGTCAGAGGTCAGCACTCAAGCGGTGTGATTAAATAGTGCCTTCATCTCTCTCTCTGATCCTGACCCCTCAGCTGGACATCAAGAGAAATGTGAGACAGGAGTCCGTCAACTGCATATGTTCATCCAGTAACAATAGGAATACGGCATTTTTGGAATAGGGTTGCAGTGGCTCAGTGGTAGAGTGGGTCGTCCAATGTTCCTAAGATTGGCGGATCGATTCCCACTCCAGCCCAAAAAACACCCGGAGTGTGAGCTGACAGTGAGAGGTGTCAGCTCACCTCCGGAGCACTGATGAGGTGCCCCTGAGCAAGGCGCCGTCCCTTTTTACAAGTTTCTCATTTCGGGCGCTCCATAAATGAGCTGCCTGCCACTCTACATCCCCCTGCATGCCCCCTTGTGTGTGTGCGTGTGCTACAGTGGCCTGTACAAACCAACATGTATGCATGCATTTGAAGTATTCACTAATCAGAGTGTGCTCTTAATTTATCTTCGGGGATCAAATTAGTATATAAAATTTTTTAAAAAATGTTAAACATCTTTTAGTGACTTTCATTCAACAATAAAGATCCATAAAGTTTGAAGGGAGCAAGGCTCAGTGGGTTGTTCTTAATTTGATTCTACGTGGGGCCTTGGTGTGCAGACTTTGCATGTTATCCCCATGTTAGCCGGTTTTCTTTCTGCCAAAAACATAAATCTTAGGTGCATTGGTCATTAGAAACGCTTCTTAGGTATGAATGTAATTGTGAGTGGGTGCCCCTTTTTCTGGAATGATCTGGCGAGTTGTTCAGGGTCTACCTTGCTTCTCCCCTGTAGCAAGAGGGGATAGGATCCAATTTAACCTGTGACCTGGATTTGGACTACTTCTTAAAGATAAGAGAACAAATGTTTGGCTTGAAGGACATTGAATTGAGGTCTGTAGACTGTGAATCCCATTATTCTTGTGTTCATCAAACCATTCATTAATCAATGAAATCCTGCATGGAAATAACACCAAAGAACTTATTGATTAGATTCTTATTGACTTGAACTTTATGCCAGGTTATGGTTGCTCTCTACTTTCTCCATGTTAAATAAAAACCTTCATTCTATATTACGCCACTTAGGATCCTTCTGAAGTATACATGCCTCCTTTTGTTTTGTCTCGTTTCCATGGGGTCATGTGTACCCTGGATCACTGTGAGTCACTCTTTTTGACATCTGTGTGTTTCTTTGGCTTGTGATACTGTAGAGTAAAGACCTTTAAAGTCATTCAATCTTTATCTTTGTCTTTATTTTTCTCTGCCTTGCCTTCCCACACCTCATTTATCTTTGCCTTGGCACCTTGCCCTCTGCACTTTTCTCCCTTCTCTGCCTCAGCTCTCATAGGTCCATATACTATAGTTTTAGTGGCAGTGTGCTCTTGTTGATCATTAATACCTGAGTTAAATGGTCTGTGACTCTTCTTGGCCTAGCGACAAGGCCAAGCAGTATGGTACAATTCTTACCAGACTTCCCCAACAATAGCAGAGCAACTTTGGAAGTTGAACAGCTACACCCAGTTCACAATGTACAGTACGTTAATGTAGGGGTGGACATTGATGGGGAAAAAAAAACATCAAATGACACATATGAAACTGGGGCAGTTACAAAATAGTTTAGATGAAGTGATGAAGTGTCTCTGTTTAGCGCATCATTGGTTCCTTCCTGGGATTTGACTGCTGTCCTATGAGACACAGTGGTTTAGGTAATTTGCACTTGCCATAGCTATGGACTCCATAGATGACATATTTAAACCAGCTTTGCATCAGAAGAAGCCATGGTCTTATTTGGCAGTGGGTTCGAGGCAATTACTGGTGTTCCCCAACGAAAAACTGTGATAATTTTGCTTCCACCTTTAGCAAACTTCAACAGACCTTTGGGATAACAAATCAAGTGACCACTCCAGCTTCCATCCGCAGGCCACCTACGAGCTGCAACCCCCTGCAACCCCATCTACTCCTCGTCTGCCATGACAAATTATTACAAAACAAACGTCCTCTTGTTTTTTGCTCCCTCCCAAAACCCATATCATTTCCCAGTGTAAGCCACAGACCTCCAGAGTCTGCGTGTCACCCTGGATGTCACGAAAAAAATATCAGAGCGGAGGAGAGTATCCCTCGTTAGCCATCGTCATTCCTGATCGAAATAGTATTCTTCATTAAAACCAAATTAAATATAAACCCAAGTAGTGGCGGCACCACCCACGGTCTGCACACACACCGACCTCCTTTGGTAAACAGGTAAGGCTTTTAGCTGGGGGCCCGGTGGTCCAACTGTGGTCCCACTGTGGTCCCACCTCGCACTAGGGCCATGCTGGCATTCATTTGAAACCTGTCCGAGCAGAGATGTTACGCCCTTTTCGGTCCTGGCTTTGCACCAGGAACCATAAATAAAGCTCCAAACCTGAAGTGGACAAACGGAGGGGAGGGAAGAATGTCAAAGTAGTGGGAAATGGATCCATTATATTTGTGTATGTGTGTGTTTGTTATTATTTATGCACATATATTAAAAAAATATTAAATAAAGCTTAGATATGTCTTTAGCCACAGGGAGAGTTTCGAAGTTAGAAGTAGACTTTTTGAAGGTGGTTAACATACTGTATGTTAGGTGGTGTATTTAAAAAAATCACGTTACATCACAGAGGAGTCAAATTCAAGAGGAAAGCCTTCCTGGTCAGTTCTCTTGGATTATGAAAGAAGCCATTGAAAGCTCCGGGTGGCGACAGGTCTGGCACATGGCTCGAGGAAAACAAAAAACGCAGCGTGATATGAGAAGCATAGAGCAAATACAGGGAAACCAAAAAGTTTTTCACAAACATTATTAGTTGTTGTTTTTTTTTCTTGGTATTTGTTTTTAGGTGATGGTGGTGGAGCAATCAGAGTCAGCAACTTTTCTCTATACAAGTTTTCTGTTTAATCTTTCATTGAACTTACTCATCTTGTGCCAAGGTTTAAAATCTAATTTGGCCCAAATTTGACATGAGGAAACTTCCACAACTGGCATGGACAGCAAAGTCATTGGTTTGACTGTCAACCTATTCAAAGCAGGACATATGTAGGAGGCTTTGTGTGAGCAAAGCTGTGCATGCACATCACCATGCATGCAGTGTGGGTATGGGTGTGCATGCATTTTTAGCAGGCCGACACCTGTGGTGAACAAAGAAGGCCTTATATTATTGTTGTGATGGCACTGTCTTTCAACACAGCTTCAGCTGCACAGCCTTCAGTCCTCGTATCCAAGCTTTGTGCCCACAGCACAAGATAAACGACTGTCTTGACAAAGCACACCACCCACCACTACTGCCAACACCACCGTCTTACCCAAGGCCACAGAGCATGGCATTCATGTTTGTTGAGTCACATTTGGGAAACTAACAATCTCCAGATGGTTATTACTTTCTTCTTCAATAAATAATGTCAAATATAGAGCTTGTACAATAATACAGAGCTTGTCTGTTGATGGTGATACATCTCATATCCCACCCATGCCAAAGTCTTCTAAAATGTCTTTATCCATCCCATCTTGAAATGAATGTGGTTCAGCCCAAAACACAGCAAGCACCAGACCAGAGCCCCATCCATCTCCATGGCTAACTTCCACACAACAACATCTTTATAGAAGGCATGGCCAATAGTCAAACAACTGCATGTTTGTGTGTCATGAGTGTATGTACCATAGGGGTTAGCGTAAAAAGCTGATGAGTTTCCACGTTGTGGGATGAAAGAAAATGTTTTTAAAAATGGATTGTAAAACACATAATTATTTAAAATAAATTAGATCAGTATATATACTATATGTCAGTGTGCATGTGTAAAATTAGGCTTATTTTGAATTCAGCCCTAGTTTCTATTGAAAAATTCGCCAAAACCTGATTATCAATATATTTATATTCATTTAACGACAGAAACACTTAAGTTGGTTATTTTCAGGCAAACCTTTAGAAAGCAAACAACTATTTTAAAGGACCTTTCACATTCACATTTAGATCTGTTTTTTATGAGCGCTTACATTTTTTTAACCTGACTAGTGACTGGTCATGTGACCTATGGTCAAAGCATGATAACCAGTTTACATTACTTGATATAAGTGATGAGTTTATATGATAACAAAAGAAATAAACTGAAGAACCAAGTTAAAATCAGTCAGTTAATGTTCACTTCTTCTTCTTCTTTTCCTTTCGGCTTTTCCCTTCAGGGGTCGCCACAGCGAATCAATTGCCTCCATCTAACCCTGTCCTTTGCATCCTCTTCTCTCACACCAACTACCTTCATGTCCTCTTTCACTACATCCATAAACCTCCTCTTTGGTCTTCCTCTAGGCCTCCTGCCTGGCAGTTCAAAACTCAGCATCCTTCTACCAATATACTCACTATCTCTCCTCTGTCCAAACCATCTCAGTCTGGCCTCTCTGACTTTATCTCCAAAACCTCTAACATGTGCTGTCCCTCTGATGTACTCATTCCTGATCCTATCCTTCCTGGTCACTCCCAAAGAGAACCTCAGCATCTTCATCTCTGCTACCTCCAGCTCTGCCTCCTGTCTTTTCCTCAGTGACACTGTCTCTAGACCGAACAACATCGCTGGTCTCACCACAGTTTAATGTTCACATGAAATGTAAATCTGCGGTGAAAGTACCGTACTTGCTTGACTCGTTGACAAACTCAACTTCTTTGACTTTTTTTAAATAACATTATGTTTTTCTTCATGTCATGCTTACATGGTATAAAGAAGGATTTATTGCAGATGGTTTTAAATGAAACACATGATAAAAAATAAATAAATAATAAAATAATACACAAATAATCTCAAATTCGATTAGCATGTTGGTCTCATTCTGGGAGATAGTCCTTGTGACTTTTCAGCAGGGTAAATTATTATCTCATTATAACATCTTGTTTGCTTTACCACAACGTTTCAGACTATGATCAAGTATTGCTGAAAAAAGTTGAACTTTTTTTCAACAAAAACGCAAGGCATTTTGACTCCATCCTTTCATTACTGTTATCCCTCTCTCACAGTCATACATCAATGGAGACTCATTTCATCCTCCTCACTGTAATGATGCTCTCCTTGGCAAAAACCCCTATTGTGTAAATATGATCATTTTGCATGAGAACTCTGTCCTTTACAGCCATTAGAGCTGAGGCCTGGTTATCATCAGCAATACTTTGAAGAATCTCAGTAGGGGATGTGAAAATAAATGCCAAAGCTGGGAAAAACAGCAACTGTAAACTAATCAGTCCTCATTCTTGTGGTATTATTTATTTTTTCAATTTAGGGATTGCTATAAATTTCTTTTTTTTCACAGTATGTTCTGGAAAGTAGTAAATAAATGAAGAGGTTTTAAAAATGATCTATAGCAGTAGCTGTGGCATTAGTGTCTATTTTAACATTTATAGGGCACCTGTAATGCTTTTGTAAATCTGGCCTCATTTTCCTTAATTACCAAGTTCTCCAGAAAAACAAAATTACTATAACATAAAGCAATATGAATGTCTTTAGCAACTGTGCCTTGAAATGACCAGCAGTTAAGACACAAAACGTCTTATTTTCCAAGTAATTCCTCCTTAGGTTGGATCTAAAATGCAATCAAAATGATGCAGTATGACTACATAGCGCAACTTTTACTCCCACCTCCGCTACTCATTTGCTGCTGAAAGCTGCTCTCTCACCTGAATGTATGAAAGCTAAATACATGAGGAAAACAAGCTAAATTACAACACTTCATCACAGAATAATTGGCAGACCACATTAAGTAACACAGATTAACAAGAACTAACATCATAACCATAGCCAAGGGCTGATTTTTCCTCCAAACAGCATTATTTGACCTTTTATGTGTCACCTGGGCAAATTTGTACCTCTCCACCTTGGCACTTTGTTAAGGGAGACAGAGGCAGTGATGGAGAGAGTGAGTAAAAGAGAAACCCTGAAAATGAAATTGGGTGTTTGAGAGTGATAAAATAGAAAAGGAGAGCGAGTGATCCATTAAGGGTAACCATTTCTCTTTGGAAAGTTCTCCCTGGCAGCAAATTCGTCCCAATCATCAAGCCCTAATGAAATCACTTTATGAGGCCAAGGCATAATGAATATAGTGTTTAGGTGTGCTGATCCAGTCCTGGCCCCGAGTCCTCTAGAGGGAAGTGTACATTTCTGTGGCATCCTGTATTTATTTGAAATACCCTCTGTCTGGTCTCGTAATACAGACACATGCAAGTGGGCATAGAAACCCTTTTCTATTCCTTCCATTTTCATGATGCGGTCTCACATTCATGGCACTCTCTATATGTTTTAAAGAAATAAAGCAGTAAAAGTTGCCCTGCTCTGCCTTCACTCAATTTGTCTCATATTTTAAGGGAAAAAATATATATATTTTCGTTTCCATTTTTAGTGTTATGTATATGATTTGTCTCCATTTTAATAGAGAGTTATATTTAAAGTGCACGGGTCTTGAGTCTATTTGGTTTTTTACCGCCGATACCTTGTGTCCATACAGCTGAATGGGTGCGCAGTTTTGGTTCTAAGGATTAGGGTTTTGATTTTGGTTATATTTGAGTGTTAAATCCTTTAAATTTTGCAGAAACCACATTCGGGAGATCTTTTTAATGGCCATTAAAACTTTTATGGAAAGTTTATTTGTTTAATACCAGCATCATTTACTGTGTTAAAGGGACAGTAAAGTCAAAATGAACCAGGTCTGTATTTGAAGTACATAAGTTAAAAAAAGGCTTGGGGCAGTTTTATTTTTTTATGAGCAATGGGGACTTAGAAAAACAAAATTTATCGTAAGTTATTGAGCGCGTTCGTCATGACAGTGGAAGTGACGCAGTCGTAGACATCGGGGTGCATCCATATCAATGCAGATAAAGCAAGTGACAACGTAACGAGCCAACATTTTCACTATTATTTATCAGGATATCGCCTAAAGTCATGTCATCGTCATTGAATACTGAGGACGAGTTCCCTGTGAACCCACCTGGGGGTGTAATTATCCCGTATAATTATCACCTGATGTATGCGGAGGATAAGAGTTTGTCCTCATCTAGCAACTCATCCCAGGTGTCTTCATCTGAATCACATTCTGACAGAGATATCCAAATAGTTATAATGTCCCGTTTTGGTTTACTGTGTGTATGGAAAAGTTACTTGTATTTACGAATGTACAAGGATCAGGACCTGACATGCTGTTTTCGTATGTTTTATTTCAGTGTCACAGATCTTCTCAGTAAAATGACCTGTCTATCACTTTTGATAGTTTACTTTACGCGAGTGCTATAATCGCGCGATAATCTGGTGATAAAAACATTTATAGAATATCTCGAGTATCTCCAGACAGTATTACAGTAATTAATTAATACAGTAATTAAACACTAAACCTTGGGAATTCAGAATAAATACTATGGGTTGTCCGAAAATGATCTTACCTTCAAATCTCTTTGGAAATCCTCCAAGGTAAAGTGCCCATGACAGATCCTCTGATCTCTGGTCATTTTGACCCGGTTCATCCGTGCTCTCCATTTCCTTCCAAGCTTCCCAGAAAGTATTCTAAAGAAGGATAGGTCCTTGTCTTCGTGTTTATGTTCTGTTGAGTTGACACACCCGTTCACCTCTCAGGTAACAATGATTTTTATCAGGTTGATCACTTCGGTGATCGCATTGTGTTCTATGGCTGCCAAGCTAAGTATGTTGCCAATGACCTATGTCCACGTGACCACTGAATGCAGAAGCTGCTGCCGCGCAGATTTTAAGGTTTTCTGACCAAAGGCATGATGTTAGACATATAAAATTCATTTTTTCTTCTATTTTTCATAATGATGAATAACATATATTTCACTTAAAAATGAGTTTACTGTCCCTTTAACTGAGAGGTTACTATGACACAACTTAGCATTGAGTTTATTATGACATGAAGATAAGGCAGCACGAACCACTTAATCGGGTAAATTTTGTCCCGGTTTTGTCTGACTGTAAATCACACATAGCAAAACCCAACATATTGATGATCCTATAATCACTGAGCATATTTGTTGCTTTAGTTGTGAACTATTATGACCGTCAGATGACAGAAATATGAAACGAGGAAAATCTATTAAGTGTGTAGGATTTAGTGGCATCAAGCAATGCAGTTGCAGACTACAGCCAAATGGACATTTCATCTCTTCAAATAAAACATATGGAGGCCACTAGAATAATATTAAAATGACTAAAACAATTGATATATGAGCAGTCTAGGACAATGTATTGTACATTTTTAAAGACTATATAACCTCCCATCTGTCTTTTTGTTTACCAGATATCTCAAGTTTGCATGTGATGTGAGCTTGAGGGCAAAAAAGAGTTCATTTGATTTTTAGGCATCTGGATCCTTTTTAAAAAAACAAAAACAAAATAGCTCTATTTTTGCATATTCTATTTTATGATAGATCTCAGATGAAATATTTTTAGCTTTTGCTGTGGCGAGTTCTTCAAGCCATTTCCTGATTTTTCTCTGATTTCTGTTTACAGAACAAAGGTGTATCCACTCTCTGAGTACTTTCTTTATGTAATTTTAGTTATATAATACATGCCCAATTAAAATCCAGTACTGCTTGTCAAGTTAAATTTGTCTTATTCAGGCTGAGAGGTATTTTTATTTGGGGTTTCCTTGCAGCTGCTGCTTTATCTATGTCCGAAAATATGTACAGGTTACAGTGTCACTCTCAATCAACAGGACAAAATTGTTGCTATGGCACCAAGGACAGAGAAATCAGTCTCTGTGGTCTGAGACATCATCCATTCTTTCATTTGCCTGTTTTTTTTTTTTTGATAGACTTTGAAACTACCCCAACCGAACACACATACACACTCTCTTGCCTGATGTAGAGCATGTGTTTCCAATAATGATCTGTGTCTGTAAGGAGTAAATAACACATGGTGGTATTCAGTGGAGAACAGGTGACCTGTTGTCAAAGTTTATCGCAGAGATGCACATGCAGAAGCCTAAACATCTGAGCACATGGCCTCTTGCATATTTGCACGAATGCCCTCCGACTAGACCTACTGGTGTGTCGAATCATTTTCACACGGTGGGTTCTAGGGAATGCCGGATCATGCGAAACCCAGTGAGCCACGCTTCACTAGCATTCACATGTATTGGTGATGACACCTGGCAAATGTTCTGGCAATTTCATGTATGGGAGAACATTGACATGCAACTTCCTCCTGTGGTTCTCCAAACGTCTTTCCATTACTTTGCATTACTTTGCAGTGCCACACAGTCGATTTTGAATTATAACTCGTAAAGTTTGGTTTCAGTGACCTTGTTCTGCTGGTGGCTGTTTGGCTGGACTCTGAGCGGATTTACTGGATTGTTTATTTGAGATCAGATTGCCATCTGTCTGGAGCTCTGGAGCCAATGTAAGGCCAACCATTTGATGCAGACAGTGTGGATCTGTCACGTCATATGTTTGGCCATATAGGTCATTCTTAATACAGGTGAAGTCGGCATATGATGTTTTTGGTTTTACAAGTCATCTGCAATGCATGTTTGAGGAAAACACTGGAATTATTGACTGAGGGTCGAATAGCAGCTTAAAACTGTTAAAATTAAGAATATTATATCAGGCAATAAAGCCAAAAACCTGAATCAAAAAGTAAATACACCATGAGAGGAAAGAAAAGAAAATTCTTAGGATGTTGAACTTTTTTATTTGTGAAGTTTGCATGTTCTCTAGTTTGCACGGGGTCCGGCTGGTCTTTTCTGTATCAACAATACAAGATCTTTGTTGTGCTGCCTCAAAGATGGCAATCTCTAAGGTTATTAAGGGTAAGGTATGAACAGTTAGAGGATCAGCTGGATCTTACAACAGACAATGTCAATATGTAAAGTGTCACTTTTTTAATGTTGTATATCTGTGTGACCAACAACCTGAGTATTTCAAAAGCAGCTTTATACTTAATAAAAGTTGATCAGCTTTAAATGTCTTCAAATGAGGAAACAAAATGGGGTCTGAGAGCTCCTATTCTTTCAAGCAGAGGATGAGATCACGAGAACAGGAAAGACAACATAATTGGTATAATTTCATAGCTTCGAAAATGCTACTGGACACATTTCTCACTTCAGACACAGACACAGTAAAGTTACATCACACCTCCTGCTTGCAGAAATAAAATCACACTGATTTTGATATAATTTTTTTCAGTGTATATAAATGAAGGGTTTTTACACAATCTGAGTAAAAAAAAAAAAAGAGATTCAGTGGGAATCTGTCCAAGACGCCCCATTAGACAGCCTTCAGACTGGCACCTTAAGGAATGGGCTGGATTTGAAACACTTTTTGTTTAAGTTGGCTTTTGATACATTTTCAATATAAAACTATTGCTTTCTATATCAATCAATCGAGTTTTATTTATATAGCGCTTGATTGATTGATTGATAGAGAAATCAATAGTTTTATATTGAAAATGTATCAAAGTCAACTTAAACAAAAAGTGTTTCAAATCCAGCCCATTCCTTAAGGTGCTTGTCTGAATATCAAATTTATATCAAAATTGTTATTGGAAAAAATCATTGCAGTAAGTCAGTTATGTGTTTGACTACTCAAATCTACTGTAGACTACATAAAATTCATGAAAAAAAGGTTTGAAGAAAATGCTATCTATTTTTAGCAACACAGAGTACATAAAGTGGATGATTGGTTTAGAGGAGTAACAAATTACATCAGCTTTTACAGCCTTATGGGTTTCAACCTTGGCACCGCTTATTGTACTGCTTGTGATGTTTGAAGTTGTGGATGCAGTAAAGCTCACTGTTTTATTACAACAATTTTAAAAATGGTCCTTTTCAGTACACGCTAGAATTCTTCAATGCATGTGTTGCAATGCCATTAAAAGCTGAACTTTAATGGAAAGCGTGTGGAGAGTATTCCTTTTAATGAGATGATGAATGATTTATTTTCTTCTTCTTTTCCTCTTTGTACCAATAGATTACGTTGCTGTCAATGAGGAAGTGTAATACAATGTGCAGTTTAGTACATGTGTGTAAATGGACACTATGATCTTGCTATTTGACTTTAATCATATGATGGAATAGTTTCATTGTAATGAAGAGTAAAATTGTATTTTAAAGGTTGACTAGGATTTTGCTGTCAATGCATTTTCTGTACAGGAACTTTTTTTTTCCTTTCACCTGTGTGTTAGAATTCATGTAAAATGAAGACAATTGTGGTCCAGCTATTTATAACCCAAGATGATAGAGTCTAAAGGGAGTTTAAGTGATCTTGGTTGCAAAGTTTTTTCTTCTTAAAACCATATCTATACAGGAAAGGTTTGGTGAATGGGCATGATCTGTTTCAGCATTACACATACAAGTATGCACAATGTATGCACAATGTTGAAACAAGTTCTATATGCAGGAACTTGTAATAACTTGTAACTGTAATAACCTATTAAAATAATTCATAGTAATCCCCATTAACTTATTAACTTATTAATAATAATTCATAATAACTTAAAATAACTCAAAAATAACTGTAATAACCTGTAATAACTTGTTACCTTACATGATTTTGAAGACCAGATATTCATTGTTCTTATCATATTGTCCCTCCTACTCTCCTCAAAGATGGTCTGTGTGTTCCACCTGTCACCATCAGTAATAAAGTCATTCAACTCCCACTATTGTACACCTCAGAAGCATACTGTACTGCACAGTAACCTAAATATACTGTAGGTCTTGGAAAAATACCTCAATTAACTAACGCATGAAGGTATTTTTTGGTTCATGTTCAACTAATTCTTGAGTATGCAATCAAAGTATGACAATTTAAATTGCCTTTCTTATATAAAAAACGTTATTTTCAAGTACATAAGCTAAATTGGCTACTGCCTAAGTTGCTTAATTGTGTAAGAATTTTCTTGTGTATCTCACTCTATTTTCTCTTCTTTCTGTGCCGTCTGCCACAGAGGAAAATGAGGTAATAGTGTTCACTAATGTGGTCCCAGGCTACACAGTCAAAGTCATATGTCAGAGCGAATCTGTAAAGTTAACATTCGGCAGCAGATATCTGAGGCTAGCGGTTTGTGCGCTTTGACATCCTGTATTACACCTAATTGCCACCAGAAGTCTCTGCAAAAATCCCCCACAACCACCTGCTCCTTGCTCTGTTTACCTTTTAAACCGGGAATAATGCAGGGAAAAGTGAAGGGAGAGTTCCTCACTGTTATTTTCTGACACCTGAGCTGAGCAATGGGGAACTGGAGTGTCAGTAGAAATTTAAATTTTAAAAGTGTTAAGATAACAAAAGGGTAACCCCCAGTGAATTGTGTTGCACGAAAACAGTGTGTACTTTTCTGAATTATGTGTTTTTGTAAGAGTAATGAACAGGGCATGGGTAATATGGAGGCATAACCATAATTAGGTGAATTATGAGTTTTATAGTCATTCTTGTATCACAGGGGAAACCTTTAATGAAAGTTATTGTGAAAAGCCCATGGTGTTGGCCATAATATGGTGAGTGAACATTTTCTCATGTTTGATTCAGATATGGTCACATAGCTTGTATATTACTTTGTATATTGCATTCTCCTCTTCTGCTTACTCTTTTTTCACAAGAGACACAGGAAAATTCCGAAGTCTTTAACAGGGTAACAATGAAATTATTTCAGAACACTGTCTCCTTGACCAGTCCAATGTCTTTCCCTGAAGAAGCTCGGCACTACTCGCTCTCTTGACTACTTCAGTTGTACAGTGCGCTCTCGCGCATTCGCGCATCAAAGCTTGCGACTTCACCTCATCACGGATTTTTGGTGGGCAGTTACGTGATACCGTACGCGCATTCTATTGGCTGACGGCATCCGGAAGTGCGCTCGGTTCCGTGAGTCTTGGACTTATGTGTGACACTAAAGTGCTTTAAAAGGTTGATAAGAGTGTGAAAAAAGGTAATATAGATAGAAGGTGGTTTAATATCAGTATGGGCAGGGTCATAAATGTTAAAATTACCATAAATAGTAAGATAAATAGTTCATTTCTTTATCACGGAATTCATTAATCGCGTGTGGTTCCTGGAACGCATTAACTGCAAAGAATGAGGGTGCACTGTATACCTCAAACTGTAATGACAAGTCTGCAGTTTGCAGAAAATAACCCATTCATTCACAAACTCACTTCATTTGGGCACAAATTGCCACTTGCCATTGTAAAAGTTACAGGAAAGAAAAGCACTAGCTTCCCTTCAGTTTTAATGACCTAATTATATTTTTAACTTCCCTTCTCCCATCATTTGCCCCACAGCTTTTCTTTCAACAATTATTATCCATCCATCCATCCATCCATCCATCCATCCATCCATCCATCCATCCATCCATCCATCCATCCATCCATCCATCCATCCATCCATCCATCTACCATCCACCTATTTTAGTCCACTTATCTGGGATCAGGTCAAGAAGGTAACAAACAAAGACAGAACATTCCAAACATCCCTCTCACTGGCAAAGATTTCCAGTTCTTTCTGAATGATTCCAAGTTGTTACCAGGCTAGTTGAGACATGTACTGTAGTTCCTCCACTGAGTCTTTGGTCAGCCCAGGGCCTTCTTCCACCAAGACATGTCAGATACCTAAACCATCTCAACTGAGCTCTAAGAGCTTTCACAAAGTTTGTTCTGCAATCACAATCTCGTTGTTTCCTTTTTATTTATTAAATTCAATGTAAAGTGAATCTGTTTTGGGAAATGCTCTAGTAATTAATCTAAATGCTCTAGTAATGAATTTAAAATGTAGATTAATATACTACCTTAACAAAATGATAGTTGAGATCAGACAAAGAGCAGAGTTCATACGTTACTACAACCAAAAAATCCCTTGTTCTAAGTAGACATGGGAGAAATCCACATACATGTCGCTTTAGCTCTCGTGTCAGGCATGGCATTGAACATACAGATGTCAAAATTGAAGCCCATGTCACCTATGATCAAATGCAAGATTTAATCAAAAGAAATAAAAAAAAAAATAAAGCCACGGCTTTAAAACCAGAACCAAAACCATCAAGATTCAGGTGAAATACCATAAAACATTAGTTACCAAATACTTAAACAATCACTTAATTAGAGCCGTGTAACTTTCAAAAAGGGAAAGAAAGCACCATTTCCAGAAAGTTTTATTTGGTTTACTGTTATTGGCAGCTAATATTATCTTACCTAAAACCGGTTGTTTTGTTTTTTTCATTGCAAAAGGCATGAGGGTACTAATAACCCAGAAAAAGTGTCCATTATTCAGTATGCACTATGTCAATTATCCTAACTGAACCTTGTGTTGATAATACACCTGGTTATTCTACAACTTTAAGAAATAAAGATGTATGACGAAATTAAGTAAAATATCATCAGTTTCACTGGTGTGGTTGCAGCTTGTTTTGTTGCACAGTGCCTGCCTTGTAGCCAAGTTTAAATTTTTTTTATAATTTCAGCAACACAGTCTGCACTCTGTTACTAGTCAGAAAAGCATTGTAAGATATGAATCTGAGTAAACTCAAACGTCTACTTTGAAGAACATTTAGGCATCTGTCATGTCATGTTTGTGTGTGTGTGTATGTGTGTGTGTGTGTGTGTGTGTGTGTGTGTGTGTGTGTGTGTTGTGTTTGTGTGTGTGTGTGTTGTGTGTGTGTGTGTGTGTGTGTGTGTGTGTGTGTGTGTGTGTGTCGCACGCGTGTGGTAGACAGGGAAAGGTGATGGAGATTTACAGCCCTAATCAAAAACTGGCTCGAGGTTGGAAATGTACCGTGAATGATGTCATGAAACTGTCCCCACTCTGATGCTGTGATTTATCACATAATATGGGAGTCATAAACCAAATGTAGTAAAAAAAAAAAAAAAATCAAATCAACAACAGGGACAAACCTCCATAAGATGTCCTGTGTTGTGTAGCTTGTGTGCATGGCCATCCACTTTTCTTGTTCATTTTCACCATGGCTGTTAAACAAACTTATTGCCTCTGAGATGATGCATCACATCTCTGTCCCTTCATCAATTGGATAATTATAATTTCTGTGAACTTGGTACAGTTATATTGTAAATATTTTTACTGGGAATAGGGTTGAATTCGTCAGGTGGTTCCACACAATCCAGGCCCTCCTCAGATGAACCCGAGCATATCTGTGTGTCACTGTGTATCTGAGCTGAGAGGAAGCATGACCAACTGGATATCTGTTAGCAACACTATCCTACAGGGACCAGACAAAGTCAGACAGACAGAATAAAGGATGGGGTGTGGGGTTGTGTAATATTAATTGTTTTTCTCATGGACACACAAGCGGGAATATATTGGAAAGGTTTGTGTAACATATTTAAAACATTACCGCAAGAAAATGAAAAAATTTTTACTGAAGTCTGCTGAGCAAAAGAACATTTTCAGAAATTTAAATTGTTTATGTAGCAAATATGAACAGTGACTGTTGCCAAAGAAACTTGCTACATCTCTTTGTTATTTTGTTTTTAGACTGTTTGTGGGATTACAGAACCTTTGTGGCCTCTGTGGATCCGTCCTGAGTATTTGTTTTATATCTCTGATTAACAGTTCATTGAGAGTAAATCAATACATTATGTATTCCAGCACCCAAAATATTGATTAATTTGGAATGATACAACTGGCAATAAATTATTCAGAATTTTTGAACTTTTGGGAAAAACATGCCCCCTTTTCTTTCATTGCATGCATTAAACAACAGTTCATTTTCATGTCTGGCAGCCTGGTGTGTATTTGAGTTCAGCAGATTAGTTTATCTTAGCATTCAGATCATCTTTATTACAAAGACCTGGTAAAAATGTTCCCACCGTCTATAAACTCACCAATAAACAAATTAAATCTAATTTTTCAAAGTCTACAAAACCTAGATCTAAACTTTGTGTGGTCATATTGTTTCTTGGTCAACTAAAATGAGTTTCAGGGATTTACTTGACAATCTTGAATAGTCCCACACATTAACCTGCATTTGGATTCAGTTAGTTAGTTAGTTGAGAGACGCTGGTGATTGAATTTTGTTCCTTTTACTGTAAGAGAACAGGATTTTATTTCCTTATTTCTGCTAAGCTAACCAGTGATCTGGCTGCAGCTACATATTAAGATATGAGAGTGGTACCGATTCTCTCATCCAAGGCCCTTTCCCAAAACTGGATCTAATTATAGAGTCAGTATGTATACAAATAGGACCCTACAATTTGAGCCACACCAGGAAAATGTCAGTATGTGTATTCATCGCCAGTCTACTAGCCCCTGGCAGCACGTAAAAAGCTCCTCCCAAATGACACATATCTGTGGATTCTTTCTTCACCACTTTATCCTCCAATCATCCATTTATTACGACAGCAATCATTTACCAGGAGGATACCACCTCGTCTGAATTGATCACAACACCTGGATTTTCTGACCTGGATTTTCTGACCTCAAATGTCACTCAGCCCAAATTTCAATCCAAATTGTCAGTTCCCCTCCAATTTTGGGGAACTCCATTAACTCACTGAACCATTGGAAACCAAGACAAGATTGTTAAAACTGAGAAACTAACAAAACGTTTGCAAGTTTTCCCCAAAATCCTCAGCATTTCATTGTTAGCTAAGGACACATCTTTCAGATGAGGTTGTTCACCTTTGCTACAACCCTGACTATGGGTGTTGCTGAGAATTTGTGAACAAGTTGACATTAGGTTTAGTAGGGGTTTCTCGCTTATGAGAAGAAAACAAAAATCACACATCCAAGCAGGTCAGTATTCAGCCCAAAATAGTACAGGGAATCCTAATGCTCCTATTTAAAGGGGGCAGGATATACCTCCTCCTGTCACACCAGCACACAGTCAGAACTGAAAGGCTTGACTATAATAAATGAACTGCCACAGCAGTGCTATTTTAGGTTGGGTCGCTGGAATAATACAAGGCTGGACGGAGGCATAGCTGAGGCAGCATCAGATGTTCTCTGTGGTGATGAGCCTGTTGTACACCAACCTCTGGTGTACAACAGATGTTTTTAAGAACATCACACAGCAAAAAAATATATTGCTTTCTGGATCAGGTACCTTCATCGTGAAAAAATTATCAAAATATCTGAAGAATGCCAGATTGCCAGATAGTGGCAAAGTTTCCTGGAAGTTTTCCTGGAAATTTTAGACAAAATAAGGATACGGAAAATTAAATAGCACAACAGTAATTTCTGTTCTCTGAAGGAGAGGAAAGAGGTTAGGGTTAGGTGTACTCTTATTCCAAAGGATACCACTGAAAAGCCTTTTTAAATTGCATTTACACAATGGTGTGAATTACATTACACCATTGGTTCTTTAGTTCTTGTATATATGATAATGGCAGTTATACTTAGTCAATACTAATCATATGGCCTACTTCTGGCCAACTCACACCTGCTTATGCATAGTATCTTTGAGATGTCTTGTTTGAACACTTGTTTCAACTTGAGTGTCTACAAGCTGTATCGTTTAGAGATGTTAATTGATTAATTGATGTTATCTCCAGATATTCTAGTGAAGCCTGAAGAAGTCTTTAATGTACAGTTTTGGTTATCTGTGATACAGCCTACCTTACGCTGACCTCTTCTGATACTGACCAGAAATAAGCAGCTCACTGCTAGACATCCTATTGTTACATTATTAGACCCATCGTCTGCACTTACATTCAAACTTCTTCATCCATAAATGCTTGCAAACAGAAGTGAAACTGCTCACCTCATGCAGTTCCTCTCAGTCCACAACTCTCCTTCACCTAAGCAATTAGATCCACCTTAAGCCCCACAGCCTCTACCCCTCCACTTCATGCCCACCCACATTTGTCCACAGAGGGACTTCGACCCCAATGGAAACAGACCTGGTCTGGTTGCCCACCTTGGAGATGATGGATTGACGTCTTGCTTACAGAAATGGCTGGGGCCTTCAGGTAAACAAGCAGACAGCTATATTAAAAATGAAAGAACGAAAGAAAACTTGTTCAATGTCTTGAATAGAAAGGAGGCAAAAGCAGACATGAATGAGGTCTATATGTTACATACATTAAAAACTGAAATTGACTGCCTGAAAACGATCACATATTCAGATCTTTCACTTGTCCTAATTATCATCTCCAAATAAAGCATGTATGAAAATCCTGCCCCTGATTAAGTGCTTCAAACATGAAAGCTGTCATTTAGAAATATGCCTTTGATGAAAATTTTGTTTTCTGCCCTGACTTCACTTTCCTCCTGTAGGCTTGCTAAGCCATGGGAAGCCAAATCAGCATTGGAAATTGGACTAGGTCTTTGCCCTCACAAATGCAGTATGAAGCCATTTTGCTGATTACCTTGCCACAAGGTACCTTCAGCCAACATTACTATCCAATTGGTCTTGATGGGTACAATTTCATCTAACAATCCAATCGTGTCAAATTAATTTCTGCTAAATTTTCTTTTTTTTTTTTTTTAACCAACAAAACATTCAATTCAGCAATGACAAAAATGGAGTCAGACAAAGTGAAATAATTTAAGTGACTGCAAATGATGATTGACCAAAGCTCCTACAGTCTGGGTCTTTCAAAGTCAAGAAAGTTACCTGAAGAAAAACTGCTGTAAATTTTCAGTCATATAAATAAGAGGAAATTAATTAAATGCAGGGCGGGTGGTTTGGCGCCATGGAAAGAATACACAATTTAGGGTCTTGTGCCAAAGAGCCAAATGGACAAAATGAAGGTGATCAGTCATATTTTGCTGCATTTTGACGTTAAGCATATGCTTTTTTTCTAAGAGGTCAGCTAAGCAATTTAGACAAATTGGACAAAATTGCAAAGGTAAACATAGGGAGAAGTCTTGTAATGCCCCCCCTCCCCACCCTCATTTTCAGACACTATTTTGTTTGGTAAATCCTTAACCAGAATTTTCTGTGATGGTAACAGTGAATCAAAATGACTCTGTCAGGGCTATCGGGGACTGGACTGTGTTATTTCGTTTGACCGCACCACCTTTAAGCCAGCCAACTCAAACTACACACCTTTTTTTCATCCAGATAATTATACATCTACTGCAATTCTAGGCCGACATCTAAGGTATGTCCAGTTATTGTGACTAAATTCAGCTTTATTCTGCACATTTTTCGCCTGAGTGTTACCTTCAGACAGGGTACTGTGAGAGCGTTGTGATAGAACATCCAGTACTTTCTTGGGAATAAAATGGTTATTGAAAGCTTTTTGATTAATAATTAGAATCATATACTATTCTTAAAGGCAAGCATAATCATACTATCATTAGTAAAATCAGTCATGCGCTGTTGCTCCTAATCGTGTTGTTTTATTCAAATTCAAATAGGAAATGAGGTAATAGGAGAGGATGATGTTAAACATCACAGCCCTCAGAGACAGATTGATTGATTGATTGATTGATTGATTGATTGATTGATTGATTGATTGATTGATTGATTGATTGATGTTGTCCATCATCTCATCTAAATTTACAGTATGTCTGGGGCTAATGTGACGTGATATGCCCCTGGGGTTCCAATAAATGGTTGGAGGGTCAACCTCAGTGCACAATTCCGGGGTTAACTTGTCAACTGAGTCCCAGCCCGTACCTTTCAGCACAATGTTTCCATGTAGCACAATAATGGCAAGATGAATCATTGGCTAACAGTACGCACATACACACTCACTGAAGCCATTGCTCACACCTTTTGGTTCTAGACATGTGTGCAAGGTGGTGAAAAGTGAGAGCAGGCAGCAAGGTGACTGGTAGTACTGACCACAGAAATGAGGTTTTCACAGGGAGTGTAACAAATAAAGGTTGCTAAGGCACTGAGAGGAAACTTGTTGCTGATTTTATGTCACACGTTTCTGCTTTAGCGCTCCCACCTTTTGGAGTCTGCTGGATTTCTTCCATTGGTGTTCACTTCCCTTCAATAAGGGTATCATTTGCATTCACTGAGTTTTTAATGCCATTTTATGACCTGAAAGTGTCATTAAAATAATGATTCCATAGTTTTAGTGGGGCAGATTAACTGTCTCTTTAAGCGTGGAGCTCTTGACTCTGTTCTGATTGTTGTCATCTATTTATCTAATGACTCCTTCACAGTTCAGACAGTGAGCTAGATTCTGCATGCCTAAAAAAGCACAGTGCTGCCATAACTCTAATCACCTAATTGCCCTGCCCTGCCTCATTAAAAAACAAGCCTAACTGGAAAATCACCTTAAGTGGCCTAAATTAATGAGACCTTCACATTGCATGCTGAGTCATCAGAGGCCCGAGTCTGGATGACGACACCGCAAAGGAAACGGCTTCTCCATAAACTGTCATTGGGCATTTGGGTAGCAGTGGAGAGTCTGACGTCGACCTTCTGACCATCATTATGTGTGTCATATTATTTGCAACAGAGGAAGGCTGATAGAGATTCTTGGAAAGTCAATATATTAATAATGTGATGTGGAAAAAAAAAAAAAGCCTGATCATCAGCTGATGTAAGCCCAAACTCTAGAAAAATAGAATAAACTAATAAATATCAAATTAAATAAATATGTGTCGCAAACATCTAAACATGAAATAAATGAATATAGACCTGATCTGACTAAATGTAAAAAAAAAATGTTTGTGTGCTACTATTTTCCCTTGAAGTCACAAATTCAAGATGTTGAAGAGTTGATGCTACGCAGTCGCTGGCTACCATCAGAGCCAAGCTCCTCTGATTGGTTATGTTTACACTGACTTCTTTTGCTGTTTGTTTGTTTGGCTGTTAGAGGGATTACATAAAGATTCCTTGATAAATTTCCACAAAACTTGATGGGAGGGTTTGGCTTGTAGTGGTAAAGAACCTATTAAATTTTGGAGTGTCGCAAAATAAAGAGGCAGATTGAGGAACTTTTTCCATGAACTTTGCAACATACAGATTTATTGAAGTGATTAATTAGTTAGTGATGTCATTTCTGCAAGCAAATCCTGGGATTAAATAGTCTTGGGTGTATTGAGATGTAAAGTATGGTCTCATGGTGGCATAAATTCATCTTCAGCATCTGGAGCAGTAGATATTGTAAGAAACATTTTGGTCACGTTGCAGGATGTTATTGAACTTGACAGCGAAGGCTGTCAATAGAGGTAAGATGACTGTGGTGATGACCCCATTAATTTACAACCACTGAGTGTGATGACTTCATTATGTTCACTCCCATAGTGCTGCATTCCTGGCTGTTGCCCTCTGACCTTCTCGCCGTGTGGACGGCAGACATGTGTCTTTGGAGCTGAGGAGAGGCACATTGGGTTGAAACAAGTTGTAGAATATCAACACAAAAACATTTTTGGCTAACAGAGGGACTGGAAGTCTGATGTTTGTCTTTCACCATTATTTAGCCCAATCCTTAGTTAAACTTTGCTATCATTTTTTGTGACTGTAGATGTTTACAGTTTTTCTTCTTTAATTTCTAATTTTATTCTATTGCTCCTGCAGACTACTCTTCTCTAAATCATAATTAATAATTAAAAATGATGTTTTACCCAATGATTTATGGACATTTAGTTATGATTCCTCGTGTTTTTTTTTTTTTTTTAATAATTACTTATATTTGCATATCAATCACATGTCTGTACCTGAGAACTAGTTGTTAACTTGAATGGCAGCAAATTTAAACAAGGGCTTTTGAGTATTATTCTTTTTTACTTTCAAGATGATAAATGAGTAAAGAGCTAAATGTTAATTTTTATTTGGAGATCTTTGCTCAGAGCCAAGTGATTTCCCTCTAGTCCTTATTTATCCAGTCCTTATTTATCTAGTCCTTATTTAACATTAAATTATCAAATGATTTGTGAGAAACTGACATGGATCTTTGGATGTATTAATATTTCAATTTGTTTAACATGTAGTTTGACCAAACTAAAAAAAATATCCTTACTATCCCACTATTGAATGCCAGGTATTGAGAGGACACTGCAGTTAAATGGTTGCTCAGTGCTTCAGTGAACAGATGACTGTGAGTGTATCAGTGTTCTTCCCCCACTTTAGTTAAACCATCTGTATTACATTATCCCATCATTCACTTCCTTTTCTTTTGTCCTCCTTCTGTGGGACGAGGGAGGTGATGATAGTGAAGACATGATGGTTGTTTTATTTTGACAAGCTCATCATTCCGACCACAGTTTTCATCTCGTGGTACTGTTACTGCAGCAAGACGATATTGTGCAGGGAGTTTTTAAAGTGTATTCAAGATAAAAATTCTCTGCATCAATTTATACTTTGTCATCCGATCTAGCTTAATCAAATTTGTACAAAATCTTTCTCTTGTTTCTTTTTAATGATCTCACGCTCAAAAGTAACTGTATAGTTTACATCGAAATAAATCTGACGGGTGAAAAGAATTGTAGTAATTCCCTGCCAATGAGGTTATCTTTTCACGAGTCAGTGGTTTTCTGAGTAGAAACGCCAAAAAACTCAGATGGAAAATGTCATGCATCTGGGAATTTTTCTACCACTTTCATTAACATCGCAATGTTCAGAGCGGTTTACCAAAATTACACAAAATCAAAGTGATCTCCACTACACTTGGTGGAGGAGTGGGACCTTGACAGAGGTATCAGCAATTTAGGTTATGCTTTAACATCCTATAAAAGAATCAAACTGAGAAAGAAAACAATCGGCAACCGGTAGTCGTTTTGTCTTCATATTTAAGAGGCTCGATCAGTTCTTCCTTTAAGATCTGCAAGTGAGAGCCACTAATCTTTTGCAACTACATCAACTATCACACTCCACTATGACACATGTAGTAGAGCGATGCATTTAGATGGTGAACTGTAAACAGCAGTCCCTTTACACTATTGAGACTGATTAATGGAGATTACCGATGACGTCACCTTCACCTCTCTGTTTGGTCCCTCGCATATCTGTTTTCCTGACTCCAGCCAGCGTCTCCATCACCAGCAGCCCAGACAGACAAAAGTAATTCAGGTATCCCTTATTTGATTTGGGTCAGGGCCTTCAAAAACTAATACCTGTAAGCCCTATAATATTGTAATTTGTAGCGGCTGGGGTTAGGAACGTGAATTTATCAATAACGGGGCAAACCAGGATCACATTAAGCTTAGATTTGGTTTTTTGGAGCGAGACGAGAGGCGCACTGAGGGGTTAGGTGAAACAGAGGTTATTCAATAAGGGGGTGGTTGTTATTCCAAAAGGGAACCAGAGGAACTTATAGCCTGTCAGTGAGCAGGCACTGACAGCCCTGTAGACTGACACTTCATGTCTCTCCCAGGGGGGAAATGGGTAGATGTCATGCATGTTCATGCATACATATGAATATAAACAGGCAAATATTCAGTCAGTTACATAGAGGTTCAGGAAAGTGTCCTTGTATTAATTTATCTTGTATTGTTTCTGTAATATGGTATTTCCTATTTCCTTGATACTTTTCAGCAACAGCAGTGTGTTTGATGCATTTTTTGGGGGGTTTGTCGCCAGTTCGGTTGTATTTTCACAACCTGTTTTAGTATATCCATTGGTTGTTTGATTGTTTGTCAGCACAAATACACAAAAGAAATAGTTGGAAACATTCCCAGAAACTTGGAGGTGTGGAGGTGTTAGAAGATATGTGCTTTACAGTGTGCTATTCTATTTTATTTCTTCTTTTTTTTGTTAGATTTTCTCAATTTTAACATTTTGAGTCCTCCAAAACTTTTCTCTTGCAAGAAAATGTAAATTCCATATGTGGTACTAAACAACATCCTGCAGGGTCAAACACAGACCAGCAAAGAAATGCATTTTTACCAAGACAACTGTAATAAATAAGAAACGCAAATGAGCTTCTGATTATGCAACATAGTCTGAAAGTGAATAGACCACCCAGACATTTGTGGTGCTATATATTTTTTTTTTAACTGGAAAAAACAAGCTGTACATAGTCACCGAAAAGACCTTAAAGTGTTTATCCAGTCCCTCTTTGCAACTGAGAAAAGGTAACACCAAATGAGAGGTTCAATTTTCGCTATTTTAAAATGGACAACAACCAGGCAACTGCAGACACACAAACGGACGTATGAAAACAAAAGGAATTCATTAAGGATGCTTCCAGCTGTTGTTGTGTCATATGTGTGCCTTTTGCCAGAGACGTGCTGAATAGTGAGGTACGGAGATGAAAGCACCTCTCCAGGCAGCGGGAGGCAGACATCTTCTCACTCTGAAGTGTTTCTAGCTCACCTTGTCATCCTACTAATCTCTGTGGACAAAACAGGAGCAGGCCTGGCAGATGGTTGTGATAAGAAAAGCCACCTTCATGGAGAATGAATGCAGGCGCACTCACTGCTGGACCTCAGGGGCAGTTGGCCAGGATGAACTTACATCATTACATCAGTTATGGAGTCACTTAATTATACGTTTAGTTAAGTTTTTTTTCCAATTACAAACCAATTGCAAAGGTCTGTTGCATCACTTTCAACTGCTTTGCTTCAAAAAAATTGGTGTGGCGGTTGACGGACAACAGATTTTCTGAAGGATCACACTGATTTGACTTTCAATGAGTTTTTAAAAAATGAAAGGTGTAGTCTGCACAGTCTTATTTTACATTACGATCCTTGAAACTATTTGAAACACTGACTTATGCTCACTGAATCTGGTTGTGACTGTGCTTGTATAGTTAATTAGAGCCAATGTGGCCACACTGTTAATCACATCCACTCTGGCCTGCTCACAGTTTGTTAATACTGGATCCCTTAGATTACCTCGACCTAATGGGCTCATTAATTACACACTCTTTACTGTGATTTTAATTAGTCATCTATTCATTTTACAAATCAGCAGTGTTTTATTTTCTCCGTGCCGCCAGGAGCTCAGAGCTATGTTGTGTTACCCATAACAGCTGCTCTGTGGTCAGCTCAGAGAATAAATGATGTGTCAGGGACTGGTGTAACTGGAGTTGTGAAAAAAAAAAAAAAGCATGTGTCTGTTTTGTTTCTGATGTATTTGTTCATGGGTGAGAGGCCGTGTTCATTGTCACACAATGGCTCATGACTTGTGCTTCTCACCAGTTGATCATTTATCTCAATATGAGAGGCTTTGAGATAAAGAGATATGTTTGACCAAGAGTGTGGATGAATGTCTGTCATGATGTCAGGACTCAGTTTAATGTGATTGCAGCCCCACTTTAGGATTTGTGAGGCAAGTTCCATCAGTCAACATATTGTCTCTGCGCAAGTGGAAATGTTTTTCTAATTTGTATATTTTCAGAGGCAGAAACCAAAGAGCCTGCATGTGTTAATTAGTGGGTGTAAAGTACTTCATGATGTAGGAGGAATATCAGCATTTCATATTGACAAAGGTGCAAGCGCTACTCCTGCTACTTACTACCAGTTCCCACTCAGATCCTTGCTTAGTTCATTTGTGCTTTGTAATGGGAATCAGATGCAGCGGTGTTTACAACAAGCCTGAATCAGTCACATGCTGTCTAATTAGTAGCAAATGGGAAGTGGAAGAGGCATGAATATTTCTCCTCTGTAGTAGTCCAGAGGGGAGAATGAAAACCTGCTCCAACTTTTTGTTGTGAAACCCTGTTCTGCCTCCTCGAGTGTCTATTCAGGGAGAGGCTACCTTTGAAATAGGTTTGTTGCATGAGCAATCATGTTAAAATTTTAGACAAAACATGAAAATAGTTAAGGACTTAGTTTATTTATTTTTACAATGCACTCGAAGGATATAGTAGAGTTGTGCAGTCATAATAACCATGATCCATAACCCTGTCTTCAACTGCTGGTCTGACTGATCCCCCTTTCACTGCACGTTGTATATTAACATAAATTACATTCAATGATTTGTAGATTTGCTGTCAATTAACTGGACAAAAGTCATGTAGCACACACCTCTGCCAGAGGAGCTCAGGTTTCCCATAATGTCATTGCACCTTAAAGTAACACAACCTTCCTGATCCCTTGATAATGGAAGCTGTCCCCAATAATTGTTGATCAAATTAGCAGCCACTTGATCTGATAGTTATTAAGAGAGAGAGAGACAGAGAGATGCTGTTCAAGAGTGTTTGAAAAATGTGACACCTTAAAAAATGTATCTAGCAATCCATATTCACTTCCAAATGTAATAATTTTCTACTTAGAACATATTACCAGAGGAAGTGAATGATTTCAGCAAAATATTTAGAAAACACGAAGCAAAATAATTTAAAAAAAACTAAAATGTAATTTATATGCTGATAGTCTAAATAAAAATAGCTGTCTCCTTATGAATCAAAGAATCTTGTTGAACTATTTATCCATGCTTAATGTAATTCTGATCTGCTCGTGTTCCTCTGCCACTGCCTACATAGCAGCATTTAGTTCTGCAGAGCGACTGATCTGAACACGGTCTTGCAACTCAAGACTGGAAGCTGAGGAAGGGGGTCCTTTCCCATTGTCCATTTAAATTAATCCTAATCAAGGACAATTAATGTTCCCTGCCTGGCTTTTATTGAGATATCTCGAAACAGGTTGGCGATGTCCCCATGAGTCAAAATGGAACTCAGAGAAGTCAATTGATGGTTGTCAGATGGAAGCGTTGGGTTCAGCACCTAAAGCCAGGAGGAATGGATGGATGAATGGAGACATAAAGGCAAGAAATTCCAACTCAAGCAGTGTGACCTTGAACTCTGTAAAAAAAAGAGGAAAAAATAATTCAAGCTGCAAACGTCTTCACAGATGACAGAAGGGCCCATGAAGAGGGCCGTCTTATTGATATACGGACCTGAGAAGCACATAATTGATAAGATCAGCCTTCATGTTGTTACTTACTCCAAAGAGAAAACTTTATAAATGTCTCTAGAAAAACAATTAGACACATCCATTTTCTGCTCAACAGTGGCAGCTGGCTAAATAACAAAAGGCCAGATAGTTTCTATTTTATTTGCAGATCTGTAGGTGAAACAGGATTCTGGAACACTAACTAATAACTAATGGGGCAATCGAGGAAAGAAACACCACAGGAACAATATGTATCGGGTCACACTAAATTAAATTGAACTGCTGTATTAGATGACTTTTTTCTACTTCCATAAAAAAAAATCCTTATTGCACAAAATAACAATGATATAATAACAAAGAAATAATGAAAATGAAATAAAGATAATAATAACTGCTGCATTGCAGTCTCACTTGTTTTGTTTGAATTCCTTATAGATTCAAGGAGACATCACCATTAAAACTATCAGGTAGCTTTGTATTGCCATGAATTCTAAAAACTATGTGTTTGTGCACCAATGTCGCATTTACATTTCCAACACACGCCCTTTTTCCTTCCAGTTTCCCCTGGTTGTGATGGGAAACGGTGGAAAGCCACCGTTTCCCATCACAACCAGGGGTATACCCATCTGTTTCCATAGTCCTGGATGTCACACATGTACACACATACACAGACATCTCAGTGTAGCAAATTATATCGACATGAAGATCCCTATGCTGCAGGTTTTGTTTTGTGTTTGAGCTAGCAGTCACCAGTGAAATAATCGGCAGACATACGCCAGCGATAACAATGAGGCCTGGAAACACATAGTGCCAACACACACACACGTACAGACACATACACATGCATTGACACTTGCACCAGGGTTGACTGTTTGGTGGATTATAATGTCAATTAGACCTGAATCCAAAAATAACAGGCTTTGAGTCACAGTGATGGAGCCAGATACACTCAAACACATCTGTACTCACAAAAAGACACACTGCTGTAACATGATGGTTTATAATCCCGTGTTTCCTGACTGTGATTTTTTTTTTCCTGCAGGACAGTTTTCTTTTGGTTTTCCTCTGCCTGTATCCATGTAGTCCTGTGTGACCGCTGTGACCACCCTCCGAATGGGATGTGTCTCAAATGTGCTGCAGAACTGAAATGGGTGGTTGGAAAAAAAAAAAAAAAAAAAAAAAAAAAAAAACAAGACTGCCAGAGTGAACAAGTCATGCAAAAGCTCAGAGAGCATCTATACGTTCATTTCACACTGTGCACAGAGATGAAGCTGACACATACACACGTACACACACACACACACACACACACACACACACACACACACACACGCACACACACACGCACACACACACACACACACACACACACACACACACACACACACACACACACATACCTGCTCCCTCCTGTGACTTGCTGCCACTGTGCTTTATGTGGCCTGTAGTGGTTTGTTGAGGAATGCCGAACAGAACCACAAATGGAGCAACACAGCCAGATGACATAAAACTCAATTGCTTGGTTCCCGTTTTCTGTGTTTCTCTTCTTTTTCACCCTCTTCTTTCATTTTGTCACGTCCTTTTAAAAATCATTTTAAAAAGTATGTAATGATTCCACTTCAGCTTTTTTGCATCTGCAAAGACCGAAGTCTCTGCTGCTGTGACAACTCAAAGATAATCATATTATTAAATAGGTGGTGTTTCAGATATTCCTGAATGTGATGCCATTATGTTGTGTATTTGTCACAGGTTTGCAAACAAACCTCAGAAAAGATCTCCCAATCCATCTTTTCTACTCCCCTCCCCACTTTCCCTCATCCCATCATTAAATATACCCAGACTGTTGCCCCACGCTCACACCAGCTCACGTCATCTCAGCTTCAATCACCCTTTACCTACACTCTCTTCTTCACTCTACCCAAACCTCACCTAGGTCTACCCCACCTATGGCCACAGTCCTATTCAGAGTGAAGCTCAAACCTCTGTTTTGAAGTTTCTTAACTGCTGTCATTAAGGTGTCATTAAGGATTAAATTCAACCCAGGGTCTTCTGTTCTTCTTTGGCTGGGAGAGATAGAAGCAACTATGTTGGTTTGTGCAACCAACAACTGAGTGACTTGCATGTCTAGCTCTGGGCGAGGACATTGCAACACACTGGTACCTTACCCAGCAAGCTTTAAATGCTGTTCCATTAAAAAAAAAAAAAAAAATCACAATTTTTCCATTACTCCACTTACATTTGGAACCCAGAAATCGCCATTATGTTTGATCTCGCGAGAGAAACTAGCACGAGTTTTTGGTCACAAGTCTCACCAGCGTTATTCTGCCTTATTAAAATTGACCAAAAGGTAATATGATGCATAGGCTGTTGTTTATGCTTGGAGAGCCCTGTTGGGTTTCTCTGTCTCTTAAAGCACTTTGAAATGTCTGCTATACAAATGAAGCTTGATTGATTGGTTGATTGATTGAGTGATCACTATCCCATCTCCGAAAAAGATGGCAAAAGTTGGAGAAAAACAAAATGACATCGAGTATTTTTTTGCATTAAAAACAATCAAAAGTTACTGAAGAAAGAGACAGACTGCTGAAATTTGTGTGGAGAAGACTCTGTTAGCTTGCTGCAGTGTCCACAGGAAAATACGTATATGGATTAAAGGCAAAGAACACTATTGAGTGAAAAGCAAAAGTGAAAAAAAAAACTTACATCTTTCTTTATTTCTAGAACTGTTTTTTAAATGACTAACATTTTGATAAAACTAACATATACTTTAATTTTTTTTCTTTTTATTTAAACAGTTGTGATGTTATTAATAAAAGCATTAAAATTAACAGTATGTTCAGTTTCTATATTGTACTATTGGCAAAACTCAATCCTTGCATATGCTTCTACCGTATATTCTGTTATTACATTTGGGATGCATAAACGTCATGTTGGGATGCACACAATTTTTTCTTGAAGCCCATCCCAGGGATGCACTACTTTCTTAAGGTAAAATGAACTCTGCTTACTGCTGGACACATCAAACTTCACCTCAGGGATGGGCACTCCCTTACCCGGGGAGAGGGGAATGTTCTCATGCAGCGAAAGGATCTGATCCTGATCAGAGTGTTTGAGCACCATCTCACGCGTTTGTGGGCTGTACAGGCGATACAGGACTGGTTTGTTTTCCTCATTCTAGGAGTTGGCAGTGTTAGGGAAGACCACTACTGTATGTACTGTGCATGTAGAGACCAGAAAAAAACTTTTTTTTCATAATATGACCCCTTTAAGATAAAATGAGGGTCACAATCATTTCTGTCTCAGCATGTGTCAAAATTAGTAATAAAGAAGTGATTTATCATTCATGTTCATCCCAGCCAAACAGGAAATACTTCACAACTGAGTTTTAACATCTTTATTGGAGAAAATCATTATTGAACAGCACCATACCCTGGTGGAACAGAATCCAACAAAAAGACACTTATTACACTATTCTATCTCTGATTGACTTCGGATGATGATATTTGTTATTTAGCCTTTAACTGAAAGAACTTTGGCTGTAGGAGAAAAAACACTGTTGTACCAGGACAGTCACAGACAGAGTAAGGTGGGTGACAACATAAAATATACTGTAATGATCCCTTACAGTTCTCACAACCAGATTATGTTAATCACAAAAGGTTATAGATTGGTTAAAAGCCAAACAGAGATGCAGTCCAACATAGACACAATAGATAAGCAGAAAGGGCAGGAGGGTTGGGTCTCGAAGAATGTACCGATGGATCTCATTTATTTTGCTGAAGAGGTGGTAATTAGAGTAATTATAGGCCTCCAAGCAAACAGCCTAGGGTATGGACAGAGACCATGCTAGCATCGGGTGAGCAGTATGGTAGACAAAGGGAGAGGTGGTAGACCAGTGGAGCAGGACTGCAGGTGGTTTTGTCCTGAAGGTCAAGAGAATGAGGTGGCCTGTTCCAGAAGAAAGACCAGAGAATTAATGACATAGTTGCATTCAATCTGGAGGAGGACCAGAAGACAAGACAGATAGAACTGCTCTAAAGCAAAACCAGGAAAAAGAAAATGTGTGCAATGTCCAAAATTGTGTGAATCAATCCACTGGATTTTTGAGCATACAGAAGCCCGGATCACTTCTGAAACTGTGCTGGGATTAGGTCTAGTGGCCAGCAGCAAATTCACGTCTGGCCTTACGGGCAACAAGGAACCCGAGAGGGGGAGGTGGCCACTCTTGTGCACTATACTGGGACTGAAATGTTGGACAGTGGAGTCTTGGTTGCACTTGGTAGCTCATGCTCTGATTTCCTGGATTTCAAGACCTCCATGGTCCTGGGTGACTAAACTGCCTGGATGCAGCAAGGGTTAGGAGCTGAAGTTTTCACAACATAGTAGAGACATCATTGAATTTTTACAAAGACCAGTAAAATAATTTAGTGGATTACTTTTTTGATTATTAAGAAAATCTACTAAAAAAAAAAAAAAACTGCGATTACATGCTAACATCTGCTCTTAATTTTAATGGAGTCCTTGCTTGACAGTTTGTTAAAACATATTATAGAGTAGTCTGTGACTCTTCAGCACTAATCAGGCTTCATTAAAGGGCCTCATGTTATGTGGTTGGGTTTGTTTGCCTTGTAGTTTTTTTAGGGTAAATAGAGTTGCCAGGTGGTAAATGCTTCTAAAATGCAGATCAATAGTAAACAGTGGAATAAATGAATTCTTCTGGGAATTACATGGTTGGAAGACACACCACTGACGTACAAAAGTTGTTTGAGAAATGTTGCTGTGGATGTGTGTTCATTGTTACTGTGCGAAAAAGCAAAATACAGTTTGAGGCCTCACAGTATTCTTGCATTCCAATAAAACAGTATGCATAATATTTATTTCCCTCCTGTTCTCCATTGATGTTAGCCTCTGCTTGTTTAACATTTCAACCAGCAGACATTGTACAGAAGAGTTGGGCTACAGAAACTTGTTCTATGAAAATGCTCACCAAATGGTCCATACAAAGCCGGGACTAGTTGTGAGTTTCCCTGCATTTGGTTGTTTCTGGTCACAAACGTCAGTTTAGCCAATTTTTTCTACTAAATGTAGATGTGTGTGATTGAGCACATTTTTCCAGCCGTTCCACCCTGCTAAATAGCCTTCCATAATAAGACTAAAATACATAAATGAAAGCACTTTTGCCATCAATCTCTATGTTTTGGTTGCATTCCTAATGAAGTTCGACACCTTTCATGGCAGCGAATGGGAAACCTCAAGGGAAAGCTGGCAATCTAGTTGATCACAAATATTTAGGTCTGAAATTGCCAACAAAATCAATAAAGGAAAATATTGGTCTAACTTCCATAATAACATATATTTTCCTAGCATGCTGATGATCAAATTGAGAGTAATATTGTGGCAAATTGCGAACCATTTTGACCCCCCATTCAAGTTGTGAGGTCAGAAAGGAAAATGTTGGTTGGTGCTGTTTGCAGTTTTCAATTTGGCCATATAAATCTATCTTTAATAAAAGTCACACTTCGTTACAATGGCAATCAATGGACAAAGTCTCAAACCAGAGCTAGATGCTACCATTTTGCATTGTCCCATGAAGTTCAACTGTGGAATGTACAATTTTAGATGACCTGCAGATGATTATCTTATAGACCATGTTAAAAAAAGATTTCCAGTTTAAATGGCTAGCACAGCATTTGTTAGTAACCCAACAATTATACTTGTGTAAGACATAGGCAAAAATCCTGAGCTCAGCGCTCTGCATTTTCAGTTTAAAAAAAATAAAATTAATATCACCTTCTCTTTTTGTGTGTGCAGTATACGTACATTGAACATTTAAGTGTAGATAACATTTATGTGGAGACACATTTGTTATGTGGGTCAAAGGTGATTGCAAGCCAAATCAATAGAATTCATATGACTCAAATTCAAAAGAAATGTTTTGTCCAGACACTTCCAACAAAAATCCTGACAGATTCTTTATTCTACAGAGATTCAAATTAGCAATCCCCCTTCAAGCAAGCACATGGCAAAAAATGGTGATAATAAAGTGGCGTTTAACAGACAGAAACCTCGGGCAGCTCCAGGACACAAATTAGACTACCATTTCCTTTGGATAATGGAGTTGAAAGATAATTAGTAAGATTAACACAAAATAAACAACAATAATACATTTTTATTCATTTCATGAATAAGAAATGTGTTGTATCCTTGATATTTCACCTCATTTCTCAAGTTTCTCAACAGAAACAACACACGTCAGTCGCACTACTCAGTGACAAAACAGCTATTTTTAACCCTATTTTAACCCTATTCTCTTTCTCGATACTATTTCCTGCAATTGGTTTAGCAGTTTCATGCAGTATATTCCTTCATGCAAAAGGCCTTAACTCTGGAGAGAAGGCACCTTATACCATCAGCATTTGTGAGCACTTAAACAATAGCTACCACTGTGTCTAACCTGTAACTATGTGACAGTACTTCACCCATCCCCTCAGGTCAAAGCAGTGTTTTAAGAAGATATTAAGTAGGTCATTTACAGGACAGCACTGCAAAGGGGAGGACATGATAGTCATATCCAAACCTGTGTGTGTGTGTGTGTGTGTGTGTGTGTGTGTGTGTGTGTGTGTGTGTGTGTGTGTGTGTGTAGGTGTGTGTCAGACCTTACGTCTGGTTGGTTTTCACATCTTTCCAACATTAGGGTAACACAATCCCACCACATGGTTCGGCTCTGCACATATCCTGCGTTTTGTCATCGCATACTCACTTGGCTTGTTGTGACTACACACATAAGTAGAATTATGCACCCTATGCTGTATATTACATGTTAATTTGGGCCAACAGAATCAACACAATAGATAAAAGAAAAGTTATTTACCACTTCCTAATTTATCTTCTGTCGTTTAAAATTTTAATGAAGAGAAATATTTGCAATAATTATCTAGGTAGTTAAAGTCTGTTCTGTGTGGAAAAGATGTTGATTTTTGCTCAATTTCCTAAATCATACTCATTTTATTTTCAGAACATATTAGAACTCAGCTTTTTCCGAACAATTTCTGGGAACCACAGTCAACAAAGGGGCAGCAGACAATCTTTGAATGGCATTCTCACTGTGACACATTTAATTGTACAAAATTACCGGGATTCCCCAGACTGTAAATTACTCCCAAAAAGCGTTGTCCTTTTTTTCCCAGCAACTTCTACATGTTAACGCAGAAGTGTCAAAATGTCAGGAAATACCAAGAAGCCACTGCAGTTCTGTGAAATGTTCCGTCTCCATCTGAATGCCTTAAGAGAAACATTCGCTTAAAATACCTCAATTTGTTGTGAAATAAATGGATGTCAGGCTGACCTGAGTGAAGCATAGAGTTACAGTAGGATACCCTGACTGAAAAGATGAAGTCTTTAATTATATCTGAATCAAAAAAACTTAAAATAAAAACAAAAAATGTTTTATACCCTATATATATTAAATTAATTTAATGCTCAGACAAATTAACATGTAAGTGCTACTCACAATCATGATGCTTTATCTGTAGCTGAAAAACAGAACAGGTTTCTCCATAGTTTTTGGTGATGTGGTTTGTCCTTTAAATGCATTTCTTTACTTCATAATTTCCAGTTAGATGCATAGAACATTGTGAGTCAGATCATTTGGGTGTCAGATCTTTTTTTTTTTGCTTGCAGGGATGTTCTTGGATGTAGCATTTAATAAAGGTTTACAGTTTAGTTCAAACATGGCTAAAAGCAAGTCAATCAATCAATCAATCAATCAATCAATCAATCAATCAATCAATCAATCAACTTTTTTATATACATCTGAAGACATTTCAAAGCAATTTACAGATAGAAAGCCAACAATGTCCTCCAGAGCAAGGATAAGCGACGGTGGCGGGATAAAAAACTCCCTCATTGAGGAAGAAACTACGGGCAGGACCCAGGCTCTGGAGGGCGGTCATCCGCCTTGACCTGTTGGTTGGGAAAGAGAAATACACTGGGGACAGAGATATGTCAAGGGAAAGAGACAGAGAGAGACAGAGTGAGAGAGTGGCAGATAGGCCAGTTTGAGTTTCATGTCCATAGTGCACTGTCGCTGAATTGGGGGTGGGATTTCCAGGCCTTCGGATATCCTGTCTTCCATCTGTGTTCTCCACCTGTGGAACAGAGGCACAAAGACAGCGGCAATATCGTGCAGACAAAGAGTGTGATTTGACGGTAGTAATAACTCCTGGGAGCATAGAAAAAAAGGAGTGACATAAGCTCCAGAGTGTCTCCCTTTAACGGGAGAGACGGAGAAAAATACCCTCAGCAGCCTAGGCCTATCTAGTGTGTGTGTGTGTGTGGGGGGGGTTATTTCAATTGTAGGCTCTATCAAAGAGGAGGGTTTTTAGAATCAGAGAGTCAGAATCAGAGTCTATATTTGTCATGCTGACACACATTTTCACATATTACAGTACGAAATACGTCTCTGAAGGTCCCAGTGAGCCCGGTTGATAAATAAGATAAGAAAAACAAGAAAAAAGTTAAAAATGTGAGATAAATAAAAAAGAGAACAGAGAAAAGTTAAGAATGTGAGATATATAAAGGGTAAAGTGTAAATTGTAAAGTGTCTGAACTGCAAAAATGTATTTACAATGCAGCAGCTTAAGTGTGTAGGTGCTCCATCTATTGCACCATGGGTGAAGCACCATACTGCAGCAAATCCCCGAGTGTCTGTGGTGACACACGGGGCGTCGTGAGGGTGACTACAGAGCACCACAGGAGTTCAGCTGTCTAACAGCCTCTGGAAAGAAGCTGTTTCTCAGCCTGGTGGTCCTGTTCTGGATGCGTCGTAGTCTCCTGCCTGAGGGGAGGGGTTGGAACACACAGTGTACTGGGTGGGTGGGGTGGGGTCTGTCTACTCTTAAATAAGCTAAGGGAGTCTGCCCCCCGGACCGAGGCTGGGAGATCGTTCCAGAGTAGAGGGGCCAGATAGCTGAAGCTTCTGCCTCCTGTTCTACTCTTAAAAACCCGGCGGGTCGCCAGAAATCATGCATCCTCGGATCGAAGGGCCCTGGGGGGGGTGATACACTTCAATAAGATCTTCAATGTAAGACGGAGCCACTTGGACCAGAAAAATACGGTCAGTAACAAGGGTAATAAAATTATATATTGGTCTTTTTTTGTATACCCACACATTTAATCGCTGACTAACAAATTAGACTAACAAAGACTAACAAATCTGTAGGCTGCAATAACATGTCTTACCACAATAAGGTAAGCTAACCACCACATGTAAGGGACAAAGACGCCCTGAGAATGATCATAATCCTCTCGAAAAATGAAAATAATCCACAAGTAAAACTCTTAGTTGATACTCTAATCAAGAGTGATGTCTGCCTGTCAGTGAGGTTGACTAACTGATTTGCACAATTAGGAGTTTTTCCATCGTTCCTCAGTGATCACAACTTTATTTAGGCGCAGATTCTTCCTGGTTTTCTGTGAGGCTTGACCTCATTCTAGATCTGTGACCAGATGATCTGGTCAAACGTTTCCAAAGTGGACAATTTAACTGTGCAACAGCTACTGTCATACGCAAGGATGAAAACATCTTTAATTTGTTAGCCACATCAAATTAAAATAGATAGTTTAGGTTAATTCCATCTTTTCAGGAAAGGGTCATGCCTGTTTGCAGATTAGCCACAGCAATCAACCAAGGGTCTATCGTATTTTTATACTTCAACCAATAAACAGCAATTATCAATCCGTCATTGACAAAGATTATTTGCAATATGCTCTCCAGATTTATCAATTTTAAATCAATCAATTATTTCTAAAGAAGTGAGTTTACTTTTAATAGTTTGCGTTTCAGAATGAGCCATTTCACAATATCTGCGCCTGGGACATCCCTGGATGTGCCTACACACATGACCACACACTCACTGCCTCTGCTTAGTTTTAAGTCACACTTTTTTAAGTCACGCAAATTTTAAGAGAGAAAGCCTTGAAAGTGTGCAAAATGTAATGTGAGTTTTTGAACGAATTTCATTTAATTCTGAGCCTTATTAACACTCCTGGGACATAGCAGCTACTCCTTTGGTAAATCTAACTGATGCAACTGCATTCTTTAAGGCATGTTCATGAAAAATCTCCTGCACATGTTACAAAGACCTGACTGAGTCCACAGCTCAGCCCACACACTTTTTCCAGTGGTCTCAGCCTTGGCAGACCTTTACCCGCTGCAGCTACATGCTGGCGTCCAGACTCTGTCTACTATGAAAAGTGATTTGCATAATGTGCTGTATATGAATTTCTCAAAATATGAAAAGTTAACTGACAAAAAAATTAAAAGGCTGCTGCCCTTGATCCCACCAAGACTAACAGTTCAATTTCGGTGTTTTGGTTGTTCGTATCTGATTGAGACAAACTCTACATTTAGATTTTTTTAAATCTTTTTCATGTTTTTGTTTTCATGTCAAACTTGCCAAG
Organism: Antennarius maculatus; assembly: GCA_013358685.1. Taxonomy (NCBI): domain Eukaryota; kingdom Metazoa; phylum Chordata; class Actinopteri; order Lophiiformes; family Antennariidae; genus Antennarius; species Antennarius maculatus. Next base: position 5,002,411 of record CM023626.1, on the reverse strand, counting down.
AGCTTTTTGTTAACACCCCTGAGAAATCCAGAGAAAAGGTGATTGTGGGTAAAGAAGAAAGTTTGTAGAATGAAACTGTGACCCTGAGTACCCAAATGACCCAGCTATGCCATAGTTTAGCTTTTTGTAATCACATTACTTAAGTTATGATTCTTTTCTCTTCTCCTTTTCTAGTAAATTCAATTTTACTTTCATATACCTACCAGCCAATGGATAGAAAGACCGAAGTTTTGTCTCTCTCTTTCCTACTTTCTGTGAAGTAGCTTTATGGTACATTTATGCTGAGAGGAAAGGGTCATGGACTTTCAGTCTAGACCCCAGCCCCACACACACACACCTCAATCCAACGCTCGATTAGCGTTCGATTTTGTGGGATTTTCAGTTGCGAGGCAGATCTAACCAAAAGAATAACCCAAATACCTCAACGTCTGCCTTTGCTCCCTGTAAAAACATAGTTAGAGTGGGGAGATGTACGGTGTGGTTGCTGCACTGTGTGCAGACACGCACTGTAATTGGAAGGATCAGTGGAAAGGGGAATTTGAGACAAGCCAGAGCAATTTGGGGGGATGACAAGATATTGTGAGGAGTTGACGAGAGGATGGCAGCAGGTGAGAGTGATTTATTTTACTTGCTATAGTCCACTGCTGCCTCTGCCTTGCCTGCAGTTGAAGAGCGTCACTGTCAATACCTTTTCAACCTGAGGTTGTTATTGGGATTTATTTACAATATCACAATAGTCCTGAGATCTTGACATAAAGCACCTTGAGAAAGCACAAGCAGTCTGACAAAACACAAGCAAATTAAGAGACACAATTAATGCCACAAGGAAATATAGACTTTCCTGGGAGCTGTAAGTCCTTTTAATGTATCTTCAGTGAAAACACTTTTGTTTTTTTGATGAATAAAACTGAGGTACTTGAGCTTCCTAGACATGCAGTTGGGCTTGCAGCATTTTATAATCTATATTCCCTCTGTGGGAGTAGCCTGAATGACAGTAGTTAATAGAAGACCAGATTTATTTAGAAATATTTTGTAGTATTGTGCTAATGCCACTCAATTACAAATTATAAATCATGTGTTTAATATTTCATATGTATTTTTAGCATCACCACACAACTAATTTTGTTACAAAATTCTTGATTTGCATAATACATTAAATCTCATTCTAGCTTTTTGAATATATTTGTAGACAAACCATATTTCAAAATCCTGTGTAAAATGCATTTTAAAACCAGCTGCAATTAATTACAAATGAACACTTTAACAATAAATGATTTACAAAGTGTTTCTAAGGTCACACAATCAATTCTCTGATCCACTTGTACCGTAAAAAAAACATTTCCCCTGGTCCAATGAGCTGAATGTTACTGCCATCAAATTTCAGAAAAATTCCAGTAAAAACAATGAAAAGGATGAATGAAATCATTGAATATACTGTATCATCTATGTGCTGACACTGAATTGATCTTCTTCTTTTCCTTTGGGCTTTTCCCTCCAGGGGTCGCCACAGTGAATCAGTTACCTCCATCTAACCCTGTCCTTTGCATCCTCTTCTCTCACACCAACTACCTTCATGACCTCTTTCACTACATCCATAAACCTCCTCTTTGGTCTTCCTCTAGGCCTCCTGCCTGGCAGTTCAAAACTCAGCATCCTTCTACCAATATATTCACTATCTCTCCTCTGGACATGTCCAAACCATCTCAGTCTGGCCTCTCTGACTTTATCTCCAAATTGATATCAAAAAGTATTAGTAGATTATTATGTTCAGTTCTTTTTATTATTTTCTAAACAGCATCCCTGCTTTTATTGAATCCAGCCTGTAAGAACTATTGGAAGTACATCCTATTTTGATTATTAGATTTATTAATTTTGTAGTTAGAAGGGTTGAACCGGGTACTTGTTTCAGATGAGTATCTGGTACGGATAAAGCATTTTTGATGAGTACGAGCACAATAATCCTCATAATAAGCGGTCCCCAACCTTTTTTTTTAACGCCACGGACCGGTTTCATCAAGACAATATTTTCACTGACCAGGCTTCATTTGCTCAATGATCATTAATGACGCTAGGACAGCCGTAGTCTAATAATAAATCATACGCAGTGGTGTTATGAAAAATGCAGACATCAACAGACAAACGACCTTTTTTTCATAAATTGATAATCAATATCTCTGTAAACGAAGTAATTGTAAGAAATAATTATATTAAAACTCTATTCAAGTGACTGCACTGATTAGGTTAAGGGAGACAATGACACCAAAGTGTGTTCCGGACGTCTGGTCTACTCCGTAATAAAAAAAAGAAAGTCAAACGTTCTGTGTCACCCGGTACATAATGTCCCGCCACCCGGTGGTTGGGGACCACTGACATAGACGGATGTAACAGAAAATCTTTGCTTTTAGTTTGACACCTTCTCACTTTAATCTAAAATAATAATTTGTATACTGTATAGATATTTTAACTGACACACACATACACACACGCGCACACACTCACACACACACACACACACATGCTCTCTCTCTCTTTATCTGTCTCTTGCTCTAAACATTAAAAAAAAAAAGAAAAAGAAAAAGAAGAAAAAAAATTAGAAAGTTGTGTTGTGTATGACAATTCTTGTTCATTCATACTTTGTAGTTCATAATTTCCTATTGCATGCATTGTATTCTTGCACTTCATGTTCTGAGTTCAAAAAACTTGTTCTGTGAATAGTTCCTTTGCTATTGTGATCAAAAGCATTGAATTTCAATTCTGAAGCTGTTCTTAAATATTCAGAACAGCTGGTGAGACCAGTGATGTTGTTTGGCCTAGAAACAGTGTCACTGAGGAAAAGACAGGAGGCAGAGCTGGAGGTAGCAGAGATGAAGATGCTGAGGTTCTCTCTGGCAGTGACCAGGATGGATAGGATCAGGAATGAGTACATCAGAGGGACAGCACATGTTAGAGGTTTTGGAGATAAAGTCAGAGAGGCCAGACTGAGATGGCTTGGACATGTCCAGAGGAGAGATAGTGAATATATTGGTAGAAGGATGCTGAGTTTTGAACTACCAGGCAGGAGGCCTAGAGGAAGACCAAAGAGGAGGTTTATGGATGTAGTGAAAGAGGACATGAAGGTAGTTGGTGTGAGAGAAGAGGATGCAGAAGACAGGGTTAGATGGAGGTAACTGTGGCGATTCCCTGAAGGGAAAAGACAAAAGGAAAAGACACTTAAGAATATTCATGTTCTGAGTTAAAACTTGTTCAGTAAATAGTTCTTTTACTCTTGTGATCAAAAACAATTATTTGAATCTCAACTTTGAGGCTGTTCTGTAAATAATTTTAAAATAAACAAATATAGCAACTTCTGATCAATACATGTCAATTTCAGACTTAAAACAATGTACCAATTTAAGCCCCATCCATTTCCGGTCAAACCACACCTCACTTCCGGTTTAAGTCCCCCCTGTTCCGACTACAGATGGTTGAACAGATACAGAAAGTGGTGTACTCACTCATCCCTAGTAGTGTATTTAGTCTTGTTTTATACGGCATGTCTGTTCTTGTCTTCCTCTAAATTGCTATTTAAGTGCATTGAAGGAAACTTGAAGCCATTTGGCTAATTTAATTTTAACGTTTGACCAGAACCGTCTGTTAACAGCATATTTTACCATGTTTTAGGTGTATTGTTAAATAGATGAATTTAGTATGTGTCTTATTAAATAGATGTTTTGTTTCTTCTTTCCAGTAACACATTTTTTCTACATACAGACCATGTACTGATGAATGAATGATGATATTTCTATTATTTCAGCGATTTGTCAGTTTACATTTGTTTTCTTGTGTTGCTCGGACTTTAATCATACAGTCAAGGTTGACTGCATCAAACCAGATTTCTGGCCTGAGTAGAAATGTTGAACTTTTAAGTCACTGCATATTAATGGAAAGTATCCAGGGTGCTTGCCAATGCCTTTTCAGCAGCTTCCATCCATCCCGGTGACAGGAGTGGATATAAAGAGAGACAAACAGGATCACCTGCTATAGCTCACCTCATCTTGGCTCAACGCTGCAGTTCTCTATCCCGTCTCCTCGTCACCATCACAACAGACCAAACAGGGCCACACTGCCGACAAACAAGCTCCAGCTCTATGATATCATGTCGGATTTGTTCTCCTGAAATGGGCCACTTCCAAGACATACAGCCAATTAAACATCGTGTCTGTCAAATCATGAGAAATATCATCAAATATGTTGCTTGTGTTTTAGATTTTTCTCCTTAATATTTAAAAACAGATTCGTTAAATTTTAGTTACTGGAATATTAGTCAAAATGGACCCACAGGTTGCTGAGAATATAAATTGATTTGTTGTTCTTTCTCCTGGTAAATTGCTCATTTCTTCCAGTGAAAACATAGCCATGCTTCAACAACAGAATCAGTGCAGGACTGTGTGTACTATGCACTTGGCTGCATCACATTCAAATAAACTGATAACTGATTGTACATGAAACTTAACCAAATCTCTAATTACTGTATCTGTAATCACTTTGTTACAACAAGTATCATTTGTTTCAACTGTCAAATATTTCCCTACCCCAAGCGATACACACACACACACACACACACACACACACACACACACACACACCTACACACACACACACACACACACACACACACACACACACACACACACACACACAGACACACACACACACACACACACACACAGATGTTCAGCCGTGTGGTTGTGTTTCCCTGCCTGCTCCAGCCCTCCTTATGAACTCTGAGCCACTGTTCAGGGAGACGTAATGGGGTTGATGTTGGCACGCCATCACACAGGAACTGAGAGAGCTCTCTCCCGGCAATCATGGATCCTCAGTCTGCAGCACACAGCGCTGCCGTGGCGAAGGCTTTCTTTATCAAGCTTCAACTGTATGTGCAAACGCTCATGTCTTGGGACGACCATGCATGAGGTGTTTTAGCAGTGCTACAAAATGCAGGTTATATTTGTATAATCAATGCATGCACGATTCTTTGGAAAGAGGAGCAAGAAGTGTTTCTTGAGTCTGGATGAGCTGTTAGGCAGTTTTAGTCATAGTCGCCTTTAATTCAATCAAGCTGTAGCCACAGTCAAACTCAGAGCCCTATAACCATGATTTAAGGTTATAACTGGCAACCTTAAGGATCCAGATTTTAAGTTGGAGCCACCCCAAATTACATAAACCCATAGACACTAACCCCCAAATTTTCCAACAAGATCCATGGATTATTCCCTGGGAAATCATCAGATCTGAAAAATGTTGAAAAATATTAAGAAAAAAAAAAGTGAACTGGCTAAAAAATTAGCATTAAAAGACCTAATTGTGAAAAAGTCCTAACTTTTATACATAACGACTTTAAGCACTCTGAAAAGAGCAGAGTGTAAACAGTCTGTTTATACAATGCGCCCTCGCACATTCACGCATCAACGCTCGCGACTTCACCTCATCATAGAGTTTTGCTAGGCGGTCACGTGATACCGTACGCGCATTCTATTGGTTGATGGCATCCGGAAGTGCGCTCGGTTCCCTGGGTCTTGGACTTACGTGAGACACAAAAGTGGTTTAAACAGCCGATAAAAGTGTGGGAAAAGGTAATGCAGATAGAAGGTGGTTTAATATCAGTATGGGGAGGGTCATAAATGTTTAAAGTACCGTAAATAATAAGGTAAATATTCGTCAATCTATGTCGGAAATCGTTAATCGTGTGTGGTCCCTGGAACACATTTACAGCAAAGAACGAGGGCGCACTGTCCTGTACATTGATTTTATTGTACACATGTATGTGTGATTGTACCAAACAGCAACAACAACAGTTTCATATCTGCCGCATGTTTCTCATTCTGATTCCATCAAACCCACACCCATTTCTGGATCTAAAACACACACACACACACACACGCACACGCACACGCACACGCACACGCACGCGCACACGCACACATGCACATACGCACACGCACACGCACACATGCACATACGCACACACGCACACACACACAAAGCTTTTTAGTGAAGTGTTTCACTCACTCAGCAGGATGATGATCAAAATGAGCAGTGCTTGATATAGTACTTTTATATTTTGCCTAAAATTTTTTAACTTTGAAACCCCACCCCCCATCTTTTGGTGGGGGTTCCATATCAGGAAGAATATTGTTATAACAATTATAGATAAAATTATTATTATAAGAAATTATAAAGTACTGTATATCATAAAAAACACGTGTCATCCTCCGGACACTACATCAGATAAGGCTGACTTTGCTGTCCAGTTTATGCGGACATCAACTTCAGAAGACTCATTGGCCCCACCTCACACAAGTAGATGGGTTTTTAGAATGCTTGGTGAAAGCAAGTACCGAATATCTGCAGCGCCCTTTGATAAAAAGCATGTGTCAGTGAAGTAGCAGCAAAGGGAAGTAGATGAAAGGGAAAGTATGAGGTCACCAAAGATGATTAAAGATCAGTTTCTGTTACACAATTTAAACATAATGATCACATCACTTCATATTAGTGTGGCAAAGGCCACCCCCTCTCAAAAAAAAAGAAGTGTGCAAGAGCTACACACCTATTTGCAATATGTATTTATATTTTTTGTACAAAATTCAGACGCCAATGATCCAAGTAGCCCTGAAAAACATCCATTAAACCGCTGAGTGTTATTCTAGTCCCTTGCTGCCTGAAGTTGGAAACCATCAACATCCACAGAAAAACAATAATATGCCTGGAAATTAAACAAACTAGCAAAACTTTTATTGCACGCAAACGTTTTGATTTTGACTCTCCCTAAGAAAAGCACCCTATTCAACTCTGGCTCCTGGTTGACTACCGAATTACACTCCGTGTGTATCTGTGTGTGTGTGTGTGTGTGTGTGTGTGTGTGTGTGTGTGTGTGTGTGTGTGTGTGTGTGTGTGTGTGTGTGCACGAGTTGTGCACCAACATGGTGAAAAGCAGGACTGTTGATCTTGGTGGACGATGCCAAACAGTTCTATAAAGGGACTTTTGAGGGCCTTACTGGGCATCACGCCAGTCTGTCTGTGCCCTTGGGATGCCATCTTGCGTGTGTGTGTGTGTGTGTGTGTGTGTGTGTGTGTGTGTGTGTGTTCCCTTTGGATGGTGTACCATGAGGGCAACAGGAGAGGTTGGAAACCACTCTTGATTAATGATACAATGATGCTTTTATTTGGCCTCCTATTTCTTTTCCTGCAGTAATTCTGCCGGCCTCACATCTAAGGATTAATATCTCAGCAGCGATGCCTGTGGCACGTTCAACACATAAAGACTCTTGACAGTGTTCTTATGGATATATTTGCTAAAATCAGAAGTGATTAGGCAGATTTGGTCTTTTGATTTTAAACTTTTTTCAAAGCAGCAGCATATTTTTTTCTGGCTTAACAAGGCCTGACATGATTAAGTGGTCGAAACAGATTTTTTTCCCACATTTACACCTGAAATTGAGCAACATTCTCAACAATTTGTGATTTCTTTTTTTTGTTGCCTGAAAATATCTAATGATCATTAACCTTCTAGTGTGGCTCTGTGGTACACTGACGTCGTGCTCGGAGTGTACCCCGCCTCTCACCCCCAATCTGGTGGGTTAGGCTCCAGCAACCCCATGACTCGTAACAGCGGATGAAGCTGTTATTGAAAGTGAATGAATGAATTATTGTTCTAGCTCTGTTTTGGTTCTCCTCCTTAGGATTTTAAGTTGCCTGATAAATAAGGTCTATTTTCTTCAGCTACTTTTTCTGCAGGTTGTTAAATACCAGACAAAAAAAAATATCGTAGGGTTCAACAATGACTGCAATGACTCAATCTGGACAGCACTGACACAGTTAAATCAGAAAAACGAGAAGAAAGATGTTAAAATGCCCCATAGGAGGAGTAACTAAATGCAGAATCAAATGATAAATTACTGTGCCTTTATTAATGCTAATTACATGCATTGCATCATAAAGTTGTTACCTCCAATGAGTAGGTAATATGTTTATACTGGAATTGGTCAGTTTGTGTGTCTGTGAGCAGTATCACTCAATAGTAATGGAGAGATTAATGTGACATCTTTTAGATGGGTAGGTCAGGTCCCACACGGCCTTTCACAAGGATTTGGTGGTGATCTGGACCATCACCATTTGTTTTTCAGAATCCTTAATTATTCCAGATTAGGGGAAATTACTTACACTTTATGAATAAAACCAACAAAGCTTGGACAAATCATACATCATGTTATCCTAATGTGATCAGCCAAATATCAGAGTTTTATGTTAATCCAATACAAGATCTGGTGACCCTTAATGTATGAATATACAAAGCTCAGAATACCCATTCCTATGCAATTAAAAAATAAATTAATGATAAAGATGGTACAGAGTTGAACTGTGCTGATTCAATTTGTTGTCAAACTCAATGAATCTTAAAAATGTTCTCAGCTGGATCTCGTAGAAATAAACTGCCATTAGTGGAATATTGTTTATCTTGAATAACTGTCAAACGAATAACGATACCAATGTGACTCCAAATTCTAGGGGTGTGTTGTCATGGTCAATGAGTCATGTTAAGATGGTCAGACTTATCAAGTGACTTTTACTTTTAGGTGCGATGACATAATGGAGAAACTGAGCTGCCTTAGTGGAGGTTTGGACTCTGCCTGTCACCAAGTTTCCATTGCTTTAAAGAAATGACCACGGTAAATGATTAAGTGTATCAATAGCACTGACTTTTGAATACATCATTTCTGTCAGAAACAACTGTGCTTTGTCATTTCTTTTACATTATATGTGTATGAAGATATGCGAGCAAGAAATTTAACTGTAGTGGAAAAAAAACACATGAATACTAAAATGAGGTAATATATTTTTAGAGAGGCTTCAAGATGGCAAACAATCAAATGACATTGGTTTTTGTGTACATTAAAGCCTAGGTTCCAAAATTGTTTGACTGGCAGTTAGCAATTAATGAGATGGAATTAAAAAAAAGAGTCAAAAAAATGTTATTGTTCAGATTAACACAATAATGAGTCAAGAACACGTTATGAATTACTCAGGCCAGACTGAAGCACTTCAGCTCAAGCTGCTAACAGGCTAATGAACTTGTGAACCATAGAACTTAAGCAACTCCCCAAACAAGGAGGTGATTGAGCGGAACTGACGGTGACGTACTTCACCTTCACTTAGCTTAACGGACACTTGACTGAGTCCCAGGGGCCACTTCTGAGGAAGGGGGTCAGTGTTTACCGCTGTTTGCCCATCACTCTGCACGGCTCCTGCAGGTCGTCCCCCCAACCCTCCCCACCTCCCAACCCATACACACACACACACACACACACACACACACACACACACACACTCTCAACCCCTAGAATTGTTTGCTAAGCCAAACAACCAAGGCCTAAAGCTCTGGTTGTTGATGTTTGTGTACCTCCAGTCCATGGCAACGCAGATACCATTTTGGAGATTGAAAATATTTTCCCAAGACGGCTGACTTGGAGTAAAATAAACACCTCTGGTTAGGGGTGCACACAACATTGAAAGAATCCCACCACAGTCACGGAACATGGTTGGGAGAGATTGACATAAAGAGAGAGGAGGAGATCCCGGTAAGGAAAGTGATGCACAGGAAGTCAGACACAATCATATATAAAGGTTTATTAAGCAGTTGAAAGAAAAATGATTTGATATCTTTATATTTAATATAAAAATACTCAGCTAATCACCTAACCTAATCACATCAAAAGAACTTAAATACACAGTGGAACAGATTAAAATTATATTTTTTCGGCATTCAAGACACAATGGTACTGTTCTTCACAACAGCTGTGTAAGTTTTCAGATTTATGTTTTCAAATCAGCTGGAAAAAGCTTTTATAGTCCTACATTAGCACTGGAGTCCCAAAGTCTTACCTGATAAGGCCGAAAGTTACAGAAGGTCTCCATGTCTAAACTCCAAGATGTTCAGCACTAAACACTGAAAAAAAGCAAAAGAAAAACTGACTTTTAGTGGGTCAGAATAATCTATATAAGACAATGATGATATGGCACGCTGCTCTGTGGACCCATGGAACAAAACTGACTTTTGGGGGCCATGGATCAGTGGTATGTTCAGAGGCGAAAGGATGAAGTTTGAATCATAGTAGTGGCTCAGTGATGCTCTGGGGCTACTTTAGTTACTTGGTAGATTCCATCAATTATCAGGAACTTCTCAAAGAAATATCTTGTGATCTTTATGGAAGCTGAATCTTGGACATCGTTGAAAATTCCAAAGGGAAAATGATCCAGGGAAGAACTCAACGTCCAGGATGACTTGGTTTCAAAAAGGAAATCTTTAATGGGACTTGAAGTAAGTGCTTGCTGCAGGTAAAACCAGGAATATAATATAGCCTGAAGCTTTTGCTTTGCAGGAATGGGTTAAGATTCCTCATTAACACTAACAAGCTGCTGAAAGGCCATTTCAAGTGAAAGGGTTTCTGCAAAGTACTATCCATCATGCTTACTGGAGATATATGAAAGTGTTTTTTAAATGTATAAAATTATCATCAAACAATTCATCAAACAGAACAGCCAGTACATACCATCTGTAGTCAGAATTATATCTTTGTCATCACAAATGACTTCATTCAGGGACTTTCAGGGAGTATACTAAAATTCCACTTAAAGATTCTCAGTATGATTCACATAGGAGGCTCTACATATCTGACTTATGTATGGCATCTTCAAGCAGACAAATAAAATGAACTAGAGGTTCAGTCACTGCTTGTTTTCTTCAAGACCAATAATCAATAATAGAGGCTGGGAACATGGTCATAAGTAAACACCTCAGGGGTTGAGTTCACAGGTTCACAGGCATTAATCACAGCTGTCCAACTGATGGCGACAGCAGCACTGGAGATCAGGTTTGATCAGCAGAATCACATGTGACTGTTGTCCCGGGGAAGTTGTCTCCCTCAATAATATGAACTGGATTACCTCTGTTGGATTAGTTATCTCACACATATTCACAAACCCGTTTATTTCATCAATGACTGCCCTTCACCCCACTGTCCTGTTTGCAGGCCCTTTGTCCTCTGGCCTGTATGTGTTTGTCAAGTGTAAAAAGAATTTCCACATTTGAACCAGTATGCAGTTCATGTGCATTTTTTTTAGCAGACTTTATCGATCTTCTGTTCTGAGACATCTACGTTGCTATCCTATAAAGTTCTATGTGTGAGTTCACTATCTCATCCATTTTCTTACATTTGTCATGTGTTCTCTCAGGTCTGTAAAACAGATTGAATATAGAGCTCCAGAAAAGCAGGCGAATCAAACCTGTTATAGTCCTTTTAGCTGAGTGATATTTTTTACTTCTGCTGGCTGCAACATCATGTCTGCATGATGTCTCTGGCATCTCCTTAGAGTCTCATTCTCTCCTGTTCTCCTACGCTTCCCTTGTTTTTCTATTCCTCTGATCATCATTTCTTTATAGACTGCTGACATTTTGTCTCTTTTTCAAATGATTTTGTACATTCTATTTGCAGAAAAGGGGATTTAGTTAAATATTTTTTCCAACCCACAAAATCTCTCAATCCAAGAACAATTGGCCACTGTGACAAAAGCAGAAGGAGCAAAAATTAAAGAAAATAAATTGATGTTGGAGTAATAACATACTTTGCAGACATTGAGGTGAGAAGATCAGTAAAGCTTTATAATGGCAGAAATAAATCATGTTATGCTTGTTCATGTCAGCGGTCTGTTTAAATTCTAGTCTCTTTATATAAAGCTTGAAGCATAGTCTGCATTTGTTCTGAACTGTTACTGACTGAGGTGTGATTGAGGGTGAAAGAGTGGTGTTGGATTGCATGTGGAAGTTGCAGCTTATTTAATAAAAAAAAAAATAATGTTATCATGCGAAAATAAGAGACTCATACTGTGTGGTAGGCTCTGACAAATGGCAGTGACAAATGTTCACCAAACAAAGGCAGGTGGCGATGACAAGATGACAAGAATACTTGGACCCATGGAGAATGGATTCCATCTTTTCCATATATTTTGCTACGTTGCAGATACTTCAAGCTGTTCTTTGCCTTAGACTTCATCGTCTTTCCTCTTAAAGTCCAGACACGTCTCTTGGAAATGTGAGGCTTTCTTTATTTTTGTGGTAACATGGCCACATTGAAGAAACACTGAGTAAAACTGCTGAACAAAATGTGAGCTTTGTTCAGTTATATGGATGTAAAAGTTTGAAAAAGTCACCATAATTCATGAAGACTGGAATTAGTGGTCAGAAAACAACACTGGATTTATTGAACGAGTGACGAAAGCAAGTATTATTCCATAGTAGGAAGGCTAGACTAGACTAGGGACTACAGGCAAGCTAGCTGCTCTGTCAGACACAATGGTACAAGCTGGATGTTGAACAAATATAAAGCTATTTTAAGTCCTATAGTTTGACATGTTATGTTATATTTGCTGATTTTTATAGCCATAAACTAATAATCTCTGAATTTGGACTGCGATGCAGCCAATAAGAAGTCAGGGATTTGTATCACATTGATTTGCAGTCCATTCAATGGATTTCTCAAAATTTCCAAAGAAGCGGATAGTAGAGGGAAATGAATCAATGAGGATGTAACTGAGATGATGGCAAATGGCCATTCAGGCTTCACTGGTAACCGTGACGATAGACAATAGCAACAAACTCAAAATCACCCACACGTTGGAAGACTTCTTGATACATTTCAGAGGTGATCACTGAGGTGATCCGTTCAACAGCGATCCAGCTTCCAGTGGAGTTTCAGTGGATGGAGATGATTTGCATTGATTAATTGATTTTGGTCTTTTCCTTGCTCCAACCATTAGTTACCTAAAACCCACTATGGGCTGACCTTTGGTGGTAAATGTGATGGGGGAATGACATTTTCATCCATGGAACTGCATAATTTTGATTAAAAGAAAATCTTTGCTTAAAGACTGTAGCCCTGACCTGTCTTTAGGGATTACACAAAGAACTTAACAAGATTCCTAGGTCTGAGAGAGTTTCCACAAAGTTTTCCACAATGATCGGCCCATGTTGCAAAACGAGCAAACAGAAGGAAGACTTGGTTCCTCAGATTTTAGTTACTTTACTGACTTTAATTTTTATCAAACCCGGGGATAAAAGTTACAGAGTAGTTTGTACATCTGATTGGAGGAGGTGGGTCAGGGTAAAACCAGCCTGATTCATCTTTATTGCCAAGCAAGACTATCTAGCAATCTAGCAACTGCCCCTGATTTTCCTGCAAGCCATCCATGCTCACCAAAAACTTTAAGTGCAGCAAAGAACCACTTTAATGATAAACTTTGAGACCTGATTAACAGCTAAAGTGTAATTAGCACACAGATATATGTAAGTGGAGGAAAAGTTCTATCACAATCCCATTTCTCTCAAAGCTGTCACATGGAGTTAACTAGTTAAAGAGATTACTTTTGGACTTTTTTCTTCACTAACAGCAATCTTTCAGAGGTTAGCATTTTTAGCATTTGACAAAATACGTTTCAAGTTAGTGACTGTATGTAAGATTTTATGATTACATTTTAAAGGACCAGTTCGTTCAACTTGAAATTTTTTTGGAAAAAAAAAAAATTTCCTGTGGTATTTTTTAATGCAATTATAATATATAATACAGGAGAATGGGCGGCATGGTGGTGTAGTGGGTAGCACTGTCGCCTCACAACACGGCGGTTCCAGGTTCGAGTCCCGCTCTGTGCGGAGTTTGCATGCTCTCCCCGTGTCTGCATGGATCCTCTCCGGGTTCTCCGGCTTCCTCCCACCTCCAAAAGCATGCTCTTCAGGTTAATTGGCCGGTCCCAAATTGTCCGTAGGAGTGAGTGTGTGTGTGCATGGTTGTCTGTCTTTGTGTGTGGCTCCGCGGTGCACTGGCGTAGTGCCCGGAGTGTCCCCCGCCTCACGCCTTATGCAAGCTTAGATAGGCTCCAGCTCCCCATGACCCGCAGATGAAGCGGCAGAAAATGAATGAATGAATGAATGAATGAATACAGGAGAATTATGCAGCTCTATAGGGACCAGAATGAAAACGACAAACTACAATTGTGTGACTGGACAGAGCAATATAGTAATTTGCAAATAGTAACAATCAACATCACCAAAAACAAACAAATATGTCTTCTCAATAGATTCATCAAGTCGAACGAGCAACGGAGTGTGGCAGTGGAATGCTCCATCTTCACAGTGTTCATTCCACTTGGAAAAGAGGACAATTTATTTTCTCCACCACCCTAAAACAGTTCTGATCCAATTAGTCCTCAACCACAAAAGGAAAGACTGAAATGACCAAGTAACGGCAGACACCAAAATGAGAGCATCAACAAACCAGAAACTGTGGGAACTGAGAAAGTTGCACAACTCCAGAATTACTGCACCTGCAGAGACTGTCATGTTTCACCCAAAATGGTTAAAATGTAGAGTATAACACAGTTAACTCTATGATATTCATGTAAAATGAGAACCTTGAGATTTTCTAGCAGTTTCAAGTTGTAGCATGACTTTGAATTAAAGTTGATGAAGTCAATGATGTGACATTAGCTGTCATATTGATAGTAGTTTTGTAAAAAGGCTGATGGTAGTGTTATTATTGGACCAGTGGTTTGAGCAACACACAAGCACCCCCCCGCACACACAAATACGCATTCTGACTGTGTCTCTATCCCCTGCTGATGCTACAAACTTCACCATCATAAACCATAAACTGTTTTTTCTCCCAGACAGAAATAACCATGAAACAGCCGATCGTTCTTTATTGCTCTCTGCTAACAAGCTCAAACCCTGGCCCTGCACAGCTGACCGGTTGGAAGTTAAAAAACAGCCAGTGATTAATGATCGCTGCGACATGTCTGAGTGAACCAAATGGAGTGTGCATGTAAATGCTCCCCTGCCAAAGTCTTCACCCTCACACTTATTGTAATCATTACACCAAGAAAAAAATAGAATGTGCATGTGTGTATCTGTGTGTGTGTGTGTGTGTGTGTGTGTGTGTGTGTGTGTGTGTGTGTGTGCGTGTGCGTTTGTGTGTGTGTGTGTCTGTGTGTGTGTGTGTGGTGGGGGGATGACTGTAATGGGTTAATTACACCACCATCGTGTGTAGAAATGCAGGCCTTTTTAATTATCTCCCTCCATCATTCAACACATTTCTATTATTTTCCCACTTTTTTAGTTGCTTTGACTGAAGCTCAGCGCCGCGAAGGAAAATAGGTGGATAATTGGGTTCATCCATCTCTCTCTCTCAGCCCCTACCCACCTCTCCTCCTCTCTTTAACTTCTCGTTTGGGTCAAAATACCCCTTTGTCTGCTATTCACTCCCTCTCTACCCACTCCTGACCAAGTATTCCTTTTCAGTCACTCTCACCAACATACATTCACATGATTCAAAGGAATGATGGGGAATGGGGAATGATGTAGAAGTAGCTGACCAGTAATTTTAAGGCTCAAAAACCAACCGTAGAGCAGACGCTCTAATACCAATAATTACCTCCCATTTAGTTATGTTTTTCAACTGAACTTTTCATTTGAAAAGCAATGAAGTAGTTCAATACATGCCAAACAATAAAACTTAAAACTAAATTCTGAAGTACATGTTTTGTTTAGAGGGTTGATTAAATTTCTTCAGTATCATCCACCTCAACTGGATCAGGGTTTGGTGGAGATAAATGCTACCCTATGAGTTTGAAGAACATGTTTAAAAAGTCCACTCGGAGTTTTGTCTACATGCTGATTTAATCACTGTAAATCTCCATTCAATCAGTTGCAGTTCAATGGCTATGTGTAATCGCTGAATGGCCTCAGCCAACTATCAATAAAGCACAGCTGCAGCTTTGTATCCAAAGTGATAAATATGTCTGCTGTCTGAATACACTTTCTCTTTGCTGGTACTTTAATAGTAACAAAGAGGAAAAAAATTTCCCGATGATCTTTTGAAATTTTTTTCAATCAATTTCTCCAGAATTCATCAGTTTGCTGGTTTTATGTTTTTTTTTGTTTTGTTTTGTTTTGTTTTTTATCAATCTGTGCAATTTTCCACAGGAAAGTTAATCAAATTCATCAGCACCCAAAATAAGTTGTAAATACCAGATAAGTAATGTTAGTAAACATTTTTTAAAACACCCATGTGGATAAGTAGCATTTAGCTGCTATTGTTTGCAAAATAATTCAACAATGGTAGCATTTTTTATAATAGTCATGTAAAACCTTGCATAAAACTTGATCATTTGGGCCTCAAAACCAGGAAACTCCTCGAAAACCAGACTGCTCTGAATCCTCAGACATAACCTCTAGTTGTGGCTCATTTTTTTTTTATCATACCCTCTTTAATTTGTCTTTCATGCTCCCTCCCTCCCCTCCCCTCCCAGGGATATGCAGGATTACAAAATCGGTGTAATGTGACGTGAGACGTGTGGCCCCAAGATGCCCCTGGAGAACACTCAAACTCCTCATGATGAAACTAAGTCACACATACGGGACACATGTCAAAAGACTCCCAGAGATGATTTCTTCAAGCTTTGCAATCACACCAGTCTGACATACACCAAAGCTTGTAATCTTGACGCATTCATAAAGTGTCCAGTCTAATTTCCCCAATTCCTCGATGATCAGGTGGTGGCGGAAGGACAAAGAACGGTCAGACGGAAAATTACCAGCAAAAGCTCTTTCCCATCTACTACAGCGCATGAATTGATTAGCTTTTTTATGCAGATGTTTTATAAATAAATAAATAAATATATATATATATATATATATATAAAGGACAAATGGAATAAGGTATAGTAAAAGAAGAAGAGTCACAGCTAAAGGTAATGTCTGAGGATTCAGAGTAGCCAATTCTTTGAGGAGTTTCCTGTTTGTGTGTGTGTGTGTGTGTGTGTGTGTGTGTGTGTGTGTGTGTGTGTGTGTGTGTGTGTGTGTGTGTGTGTGTGTGTGTGTGTGTGTGTGTGTGTGTTACTAAAATACCACTCAGCGGAGTGGATACCTCCACCTCAGCTTGTCTGACCTGTTGCTTCACCCCTTCACAATTATTTATTTTTAGAAATCGTTTGAAAAGTTTATATCTAATTGGGATTTTTTGAAAATTGCCCCAAATTATAATGTCAATCAGGATTCCTGCATCCATCCTATTAAGCCAGCAACATAATATAAGGAGCCTACTTTCCAAAAAGACCACTGAACGCTCCATATGTTGTAGTGCAATTCTGCTGACTAAACAGAAACATGTGATCTTGCGATACAAAATACATCTCAAGTACATTCTGTTGATAGTCTTTTTAAAAAGAATCGTACAGTATATTTTGCATTTTTGTCTTTTATATGTATTTTATTTTTACCTCCTATTTATTGTATCTTCATTCTTAGTACTTTTCATATAACTACTTTTCCTTTGTTTGCTGAGGCAAAATTAATTCCACCCACAGGGGATCAATAAAGGGTCTTCCCTTCTTATGTTGTCTTATTTTACTTCTTTGTGTTGGGACCTGAATGGGTATTGCTGATACACCTCTGATTAATAACTGTTACAGGATTTGTTTTGACATGGTCAAGAATGTTTATTCAGATTTTAGTGACAGTAAAAAGGTTTAAATTATTTAAGTGCTTTGTAGTTGTTTTGACCAATTGATAGTCATTTTTCAGGTAAATAAAGCAAAAAAAAAAAGTGAACTAAAAATACATAAACTCCACACAATTACCTGGTATTGCAGTATCTCCCCAGCAATGTGCTGGTAAATTGCCTTATGCCCCTAAGTCCGCTGGGATGGGCTCTAGCAGCCTTTGTGACCCGCGAAAGTGGAATAAGCAGTGCGGAAAATGAATGATCCATTTTGTTGGTTATTACATTGTTATTTTGCAAGCACACTAAATAACGTTCATTACAAATATTTTTAAACCTCCTCATCTAAGTGAGGTATGTCTTTCCATACTTGATTGATTGCCTAGCTTTCTTTCCAGATCATATTAAGAAAATTTTTCCTTTTGTTTTACAAATGCAACACTTTATTGAAGGCATTGCCACAGCTTTATCATTTTATATATATTTTACATTAAGCTGTCATTGCTCTTTCTCTGTCCTCTGTCCTTCTTTGTCACACTGAAGTTTTTCATATTTCTTCATGAGACAATGTTACCCATTTAAATACTTTTCTCTTCCTTTCTACTTGTGTGATAGTCACAGATGTTTTGACAATTGCAGGCTTATGTAACTTCCTCTACTTGGTCTGATCTGTCCAACCAAACCTTGGGTGTTTGATCTGGACTTTGATCCAGAAGAGGTTTAACACCTGAAAATAGAAAAGTGTGAAGGTCTGGACCAAATGATGTATGTGTGAAGGTATTCACAGTTTACAGTCAAATAGAAGAAGTTTCTCACCAGGTGACTATTCTTGATTTATTCCTTAAAATTGCAGGGTAGATATCAGGCGTTTTGGTCTGAGTTTCGTAACCAGCTTTTACCTGTGCTGAGTAGCAGAAACACACTCCTGGGCCCAATTCAGTGCACAAAACACAATGAAAACATTCAGCTGTGCTCCTCAAGATTGTTCTTGGCTATTGAAGCCCTGTAGGAGGAAATACAAGCCCACCTTTATACCACTTTGTGTCTTTTCAAATGTATGCATATTTTAAAATATGTCTGCGGTAAAATTGTGCAGCATACAAAATAGAGTTTAATTAAAACTAAGCCTTGTAGGATCCACTTGCAATCAAATGGTTCACCCACACTGTGCGGAAATGTAACTAATTGCTTAGCTTTTATTATTGGTACAGTATTTGATGTTTTAAGAGGGTTTTCATCAGCGCTAGCCATGGTGACGACATTGGAAAATCCACCTGGGCTTGGTGTTTTTTCAATCTGCAAGGCCTTGTCCTGGCCAGCATTGCGGTCAGACCTCAGGCCATAAAAAGTGATCATTAGTTTGTCTTAGCTGACCGCTGACCAGAGGAATCTGCAAGAGTTCCAGTAAGTGGGGCTTTAGACACTGAGGAGAAGATTAGTGTTTGATTTCACTGTGAACCACCGGTCTTTCTGCCAGGATGTACTCTTTCCTTCGCTCTTTTGTTACCTGTCTCACAGTCCATGTGCATAGATACCATCAAACTCGGATGGTATCTATGCACAGGGATTTACATTGCACATTATTGCCCTCGTTTGTACATCTTTGTTGCACTTTGTTCACCTTTGTGCCGTTTACCTGTGGTATGAATGAGGGATGTGTTGCGCGGGAAACTTCTGAAGGAACAGAGCATTTATGATGATGGTGATAGCCAGAGATCTCCTAAATGATACCTCCATGTGACAAAGAAGTCAGACCGTCAGAGGAAGTACTTTTGGTCCAGCACTACTTAAGTCAGGGAGATATTGGTCAAGATATGATACTAAAGAATACCTAAATCGATATTAGTGATCAATACTGATACCATTAAAGTTCCATGGGTCTCAATGCTGATATGCAAAAAGACAAAGCCATTGGGTGATATGGCATATTTTCCAGCCCCTGTAAAGACAGAATGAGTAGGTTGCATGAAAACAAGTTCTTTAAACTCAACAGTCAGTCAGAAATAAAATCAAAGTTTGTACTAAAGAAAAATGACTGCCTGGTCTGAAGACGTCAAATAAAAAAAAAAAATTCTGATTAGTGTATTCATTGTTAGCCATATCCAAATCGGGGAGCAAACTTATCGCCTATTTAAGGTTTGACAATAGGATGAGTTTGTTTAAGATCTCAAATCGTTTGCTTCACTAGATAATGTGAGCACCTGAGTTATCCTGTGGAAACTAGTTGGTAGTTCCATGCATCTTTTGCTTGAGTACCTAGGAGCCCTGCAGGTCACCAAAAGAGTTTAATCCAGTTTTGTATAAAGACATTTTTGAGTATGGTTTACATCCTATCACATATATGTTCGCACTTTACCTCTCTGTTGGATCACAAGAAGTTAGGCAGTAGTGCACCTGACCCTGAGGTCCGGGATCCCACCTCAACCAGTAAAAGTGATGCACAAGCCAATCAGTGACCACAATATTTGAATTTTAAATGTTTAAAGTTTGTGGAATCACAATGAAACTAACTTTTTAATAAAGAATTTAATTGGAAATAATTACACTTAAGATCCACCTTAACCAAGAGTGATCCAGCTTGGAGCCTCACTACGTCATTACCTGTATGCCTTCCTGCTTATATAGTCCACCTAACGACTTGACAATGTCTCTTCCAGTGCTGACTGCAGACTGCTACTCAGGATTAATAAGGCCAAATGAAAGCAACCCTCCTCTGCCTCTCCGCTTTCCCTCACGTTCTCCCCATGCCCAGCCAAAGCACAGGCTGATCGCAAGCCTCATTATTAACAGAAATGGCCAGGACTCAGACCTGTCTGTACAAACATGCGGCAACAGAGTTGGGAGGGAAAGGGAAAACGGCTCGCGGGGGATGAGGTTTCAATAAACGTCAGCCAGCGTCGGCTCTGTTTGGACTGCAAATTATTGCTGGCTGATGCTCTATTATTTTACAACCAAAGATCACTGTCGAGAGAAAGGTAGAAGGGAGGAAAAAGAAAGACTTTGGAGGGAGGGGGTTAAGGAGGGGGAAAAAGAAATTCTGGAAGGGCGCCTAAGGGGAAGAAAGGTTTAGTGAATACTGTAATAATCTTTAAAAATATTACTGGAGCACCCACAGCTTAAGCTAAGAATAGCCTGGAGAGCAATGTCCTTGGATGAATTTAGTTTAGATACAAATGTAAAAAGAGGAGAAGAAAACGTGCGGCAGTATTAGATTCACTAGTATCTAGGGGTGAGCCTGCAACCTCCAAAGAAACCGAACACTCCTTTTCTGACCTTTCCCTTCCATGCATGCAAAAAATAACGTGCCGTGGCTGCTTAAAATGTAAAATGAGGTTTCTTTACCCAAGTTTTAGTTTGTTCATCCTCAACCACAGTATAACAGATAACGTTGCTACAAGACCAGTTCCTGATTAAAATAGAGGGCTTTTGAAGATCATGAAATCACACCACTTCTTTCTTTCATGTAATTATAGAACACTGGAAATCCAATTCTAAATATTGAATTCAATATCTATATAAATGGCCCATTAATACTTTTGCAGTGGTCAAAAAGCAAATTTCCTTGCTCGCATGGAGGATTACTTTTTAATTGATGAACAGATACAAATAATACTGCAAAAACACCTTCAAGAGTTAAGCAGTGCTTAACTCCTGCATCTTCTGTGTTAACTTTGTCACAACTGAGTAACTTTCATGAACTCCTGATGTTCATTTGAAGACAGAGTAAAAAACACCCATATAGCACACTTTCCGCCTGCTGCAGTCAATGTTAGTTAAGACCTGCTGAGGTTTTACAGGTGTGTCTGCAGATTAGTGTCTGTCTGCACATTAATAGATTAGTTTGATATTTGCATTACAAGTGGGTGTGTTCAAGAGTTAAGAAAATTGTAACAATATTTCCTGTTTTCACCACACCACATGTTTTTGGGGTTGTAAACATTTTGATGCATTTGTGTCTTGATTCCCCAGTTTCATGCCCTCCTCCTCCTGGAAAAGGTTAAAAGGTTATCCAGCTGATGGGGGAAAGCTGTTTTCTTACCTCAATAAAATTATCATGGACTTAAGTGTTTGCCTAACACTCTTGTACCTGTTGAATATTGAAGCCTGCTCCTCCACTCTAGGTTAGAGAAAAAAGAAAGGTGTAACTTATAATGGACTTGGCCTCACTGCCAATTCCTGCAGCTGAATTAAAATGCAACATTATATGGCTTGGCCAAGGTTAGTCCGTGTTAGACGGGCCGCTGTTATGGGCACTTTTCGAGCCTCTCAATTGAGGTAATAAATTGAGTCTGATGGCTAATTTTAGGTGAAACTCAATACAACTGGCTAAACTATGAGCCAGAGGGGACCATTTAATCAAAATATGTCTGGCACTGCTGCCAATGTAGAAACAAGCTGAGAAGAAGACAAGAAAGATTTTAAAGTAAATATATTTTACAAAAATTTGTTTTTCGGGTTATTGTACCTTCTGTCAGTCAAGTGAAGAAGTAAGAAACTGTTGAAGGTAGCAATTTGTGATTGAATATTTCCAAACATCCACTGTATGGTAAAAAAGTGAGGATTGCAAATAAAAATGGCCACTAAAAGCCAACCAACTTGATTTTTTTTACGGGACATAACTTTATGTCAGCATGCCGGCTTAAAACTTCAACTTCAGGACTGTTAGCTTTGACTAAACTCAATACTGAACTCTTCTTGAGGATTTATGAAGTTAATGAGTTGTAAAAACTAATCACAAATTACGTGACATGATTTGTATTTACATTCAAACATATTCTTTCAAGAAACAAAATTAGCCTGCTCTTTGCTGAGTGGAATCAAAAGTTGCTTAAAATGTGTTTCCCTACACTTGCTGCAAACTTCTGTGAAAGTATCTTTCGACTGGTGGGGGTGGGGGGGGTTGGGGTGGGGGGTCTCCGGAGCAGCGTTCATTTCACAGCCTTCGCATTTTGCCAAGAGCCACATCTCTGAGCTGCAATCAGTGACACTCACAATAAACAGGCTGATATTTAATCATTAGGTGAGGTATGCACAGCGGACGTCTCTAATCTGCTCCCGTGGCTGCTGGAAGGTTGCTTGGCAGAGGAGAAGCCATGAACTCTCTGTGTCAGCTTCAACATTTGTCTGCAGGTTTTCGGTGGCAGACCCAAGAGGAGTAAAGTTGCATAGCAGGAGGCCTCGGAATGCCATAGCAATTAATGTATTGTCTTACTTAATAAGATGGAAATGTTGAAATGATTAGTGAGGACTGTGGTGTGCACTCTGGGGTCGGTGGGGGGATTAGTTACTAAAGTGCTGAGGTGAACACTTCCACTGCTGAGCTTTGCCGAAAGACAAAAATGTGACATTCTACTATATCCAAAGTCTTTTTGCAGGCAGCTGTAGGTTTTGAATTCGAAATTTATGGGAATTGTATACAATGACTTTTTTAAAATGTTTTGTTTCACGTCATTGATTTTTAATGTTTTCAGATTCTTTCAAGAAGAACAGGCATTCTTCAGTCCCATTAAGAATTTGGAAAATCCAGTCAGGATTTGCTATGTATTGTATTACACATGTTTTGACATGTATAACTGCAGCAATTAATTAATGGTGCCCAAACCATATGTTTCCAAAGGAACCATATGTTTCCAAAGGAAATAGAGGTTGATGGCTGCTGAATGCCTGCATCTTCGAGCCAAACCAACAAGCCAACAGCAAAGAAGATCTGTTTCCAAGGTTATTGTCATTTCAGGCAAACAACTTGACTTTATGGATGAAAAATTGTTGACATGATTAGAATAAGAATTCATGAGTTATGGACCCAAAAAGATTGTCAATGATATTACTTTCACAAGATTGAGACAGATACACAGTTAACCTGACAAACCAAGTCAGTCATTGTTATTGCCATCATCTAAACATCCACTGTACACCCCAAAAAAAGTCAACACAGCTTGAAGAGAAATACTTTATATACAACACTTGAATTGTAAATTACATTTTTACATTATTATATTATTTAATGACAATACATTATGTAGGAGGGTGGTAGTAGTTGGACCTGTTGCCTTATAGCAAGAAGTTTTCATATGTGTAGTTTGTATGTTCTCCATGTCTACGTGAGTTCTCTCCAGGTTCTACAGCTCCTTCTTATCTATAAAAACATGCAAATTAGGTGAATTGGTCACTCCAAATTGCTCATACATGTTAGTCTGCATGTGTGTTTGTTTTTTCTTTCGTGTGGCCCCGCAATGAGGTGGTGTCTTGTCTGGGGTGTACTCCACCTCTTGTCCATAGCCAGCTGAGACCCGTGACCAGATAAGCAGCCGAAAAACAAGGCAATGGTGACTGTCATACAAAAACATGCAGTTTATTCAATGACTGAATATGTGGATATATTACAAAGGTTGGTGGTATTACAAAGTGAATAGATAAACCAACATGAAGGGATGCTCATAACAGGAACATGTGCAATAGATGTTGAGGACTGTTTGCAGAACGTTGTTAATTATAGGAAAATAACTGGACATGAAGATGTTGTTCTTATGGGGAATTATCAAATTTAAAATACAGCTTCTTTCATGGCTAAGAGATTGTGAGTGTGCAGTGCCTGAATATATAGTTGTAAATATCAGATAGCTGGGCTGAAAAAATGTTTAACCCTAATTCCATAATGACGGCATAAATTAACATTCAAGCACTGTTAAGGTGTTAAACATTCATTTAATATAGGTGTGAAATAAGTGATAGGAGAGCAACAGAGTAGGGATGTTTGCAGTACACACAGGACTCTATGTCACAGATATGTGTCACACTACATGGAAATATAATATGACAGTAATTATATTTTGCAAGCCTTCTTGGAAAACTAATTATTTCCAAGCTATTTTGGTTCAATTTTAAAGCGGCAAAGCAAACAAGCTTCCATTTCTCTGAGAAAATTAGCCATCGATTGTTATAATTTGTTTTTTATTTTCTCCTTAAACATTAATAATTGCATCCAGAGGTGTGTGTGTGTGTGTGTGTGTGCGCGCGCGCTTGTGTGTGTGTGTGACTGTGTGTCTGTCATCATAGCAGCCTGTGCCACACCTCTATCGACAGGCGCAAATCATGTTTCTCCAGTCATGCCCACATCAATTTACATAAGTGACACACACACATACACACACACACACGCACGCACGCACACGCACGCACGCACGCACGCACACACACACACACACATTTCAATAATTATATTTGTTATTAGTAGTAGTATTTAATTATAATCATATTAACTGATTAGCTGATTTGTGAAGCATTGTAATAGATGGTACAAATAAAAATCATCTAGCTTATAAGAGCACAAAGAACAAAAAGTGGACATCCACTGCGGCCACATCTTCTATAAAAACAAAAAAAATAAGCCCATCTCTTTCAAAATGCCTGCTGTCTTGTGTATTTTTGTGTTGTGTTTCTGTGCTAATGGAAAACATTGAAAGAATATTGGAGGGAGGCTAATCAAAGTGACACTAGTGACACACTGTCAAGTAGACCAATACACACCACAGGAACCACAAGCTGGAGTCCTTCAGGCTGTGGTGAGTTTCTGGCTCGTTGTGGCAACTGAAAGCCGGCAGCGTCTTTGTGTTTCTTTGCTCCCGATTGAGTTTTAATTGATTTCTCGCAGAAGTGCGGTTCATTCTTGTCATAGAGATGGAGTCTTTGGGCTTTTTAATTTGGAGATCTCTTGATTTATCCCCCAAGTCTGTGATTATTACAATTATGTGGCTTTTATAATTGGTGGATATCAAGTTGATGTTTTTTTGGGGGGGAAAACATGACTTTGAAAGGGTGAACGGTGCCAGGGACAATGAGGCTGTCCCGGGTGGGGTTTGATAGGCACCCTAGTGGTTTCAACCAGCACGAAAGCATGTGTTTCATGTTTATTATATGTTTATTCATGTTGCTGCATCTTGTATGTCCACACTATGCCTGCTGACCACAGTGCTGTTGCTGCCTCCTCTTCCAAGTGTAATGCGTATTTATGTTTGCCTAAGTGTGTGTGATCAAAGGAGCCGCTGTGATGTAGAGCACCTGCCCTGCTGCTGTGTGGTGGCTACTGAGCTGGAGCCTTCCAGATGACATCATCAATCGGTGACGAGGCAGACAGATCAGGGCGCCTACAGTTGTTGACAAGGCTTGTCCCGGAATTATGTGTCTATGTGTTTGAGTAAACACATGCCTTTTTTTTTTTTTACTTTGATTTTAAAATAATCCTATAAACAAGCTGTGGAAGGAACAGTTTTAAAGGGCTAGCATCAAAATCATTTTTCTTAAGACTGGGGCTGATTTGTCATCACATTGCTTTTTTTTTTCAAGGATAACGGGCATAACAATGTGCATGGGTAGATCCCATCTTAAAAATTAATGTAGATTGGGTGTAAATGATCTCAAACTGTACTAACACATGAAGCTTTAGAATAAAAATAAAAGTTGAAAAAACTAAGTTGAGCAGAAATCATTAACAAAAAAAATATAATAGCTTAATGAGTTAATGATTACATTTACTCAACAAATATACATAGAATTATTTGATTTCAGTTAATTTTTTTTAACCGTGGTGACTGGAATATGACTTTTAATCAACTTTTTCAGAATGTACATATACTGTACATATAGAAAAGCATATTTTACACAAAACACATGAGCAACCTGTTCTTCATTTTTGTCTTCCAGGAGGAATCTTTATAATATCAGATGATTTCTGCAGTGGAGGTATTGCTGCAGTAATTTTCTCTTATATTTTTTAGCTTTAAATTTCTTATCTTTCATTCCATCTCATTGCCCCTGTCAGATTCACTGTGTATTACTTCTTAAACTGTCAAACTGGCATCTGCCAGTCTCAGGTGGCTTTGTGCAGTTCCAGGAATTCACCACTGTGGTGACTACCCCCTTTCGTCCCAGGTACCCCTGTGTTTGTGGAGCTACCTTCAAATCCTGGCCACAAGCTTCTGCTTGAACAAAGTGTACTGTAAAATAGTATGTTTTTGTTTCATTTATTTTCAAAAACAGTTAGCTCTTTCTGAAAGAGTAAACAAAAGGAGAAAGAAACAGGATCTTTGCACCCGCACGTCTTCTTAAAATATTCTAACCGCTGTTAGATTTCTAAAATTTCCATAAAATGCTTTCTTACACATTCCATGTTTGCACTCTTTAGTTTCACCCAGGGGAATGCATATGCTGGTCTGTCTAGACCACAGAGGACAGGTTAGTGAGGGTATATTATTTTTCCATTTGCAGATTTAGAAGGTATTATAACCTATTTCCACCTGCAAACCCAACCTCAAGTGTTCCTCTGCCTACCTGCTTTTTCACAGGATCTGTGTAATTACCAGTGCCTATCCCTCATTCCCCATCTCATATCCTGAGCACAACATTTGCCCAGATTTACCTACCGACCTGGCTTTGAAATGGTTTTTCGCACAAAAACAACACTCCAGCTTCTCTGCAGGGAAAGTAGGTGGCAGGAACATGCTGCCAAGGTGCAAAGTATACAAAATCACCTGTCTTCTACTCCCTCCGTGCTACATCATAATCAAATCAAATAATTTTTTCTAATGACTTACACAGGAGATGGTGCGTGGCTACCCAAGCAAAATAACCCAGGATGCACTGCAGGACCAAAAATGGTATCTGCGTTTCAGGGAGCGCTAGCTTGGAGAAGCAGTTTTGATTTGGGAACATTCAGGAACTTTAATGTTAAGTAAAGAAACATTATGAAAGGAGGGCATGAATGGAAAGCTGTGTGCGTGCATGTTTGTGTCAATGTGAAATGCATGTGTATTAGCGACGCCAGCAGAGTGTGTATGTGTGTGATTTGGAAGTGCACCTCTAAGCGCACCTATGTGTATCTAGCCAAATGTCTTTATATGGTTCCATGACGGGGGAGAGAGTGTGTCCAACAAAGGAGACTATTTCGATGGGGCCGGTCAGTGAAGGCGTGCTGGACTCATAATGACATAGAAAACAAACAGTGGTGAATGGGCACATGGTCCCTCAGTAACCACAGGGCCCTTAACGGGAAGAGCCTGTCCAGCCCAGCTCCACAACTACAGGAAGACCCCGGCGCCAAGGAGTTAAAGTACACCTACTGTGTGTGAGCATTGGTGAGTGTGTGTGTGTGTGTGTGTGTGTGTGTGTGTGTGTGTGTGTGTGTGTGTGTGTGTGTGTGTGTGTGTGTGTGATGCACTGCACATACACACAAGTACCTGATGAGAAGATATAGCAATGCTCATGCACTGCCCCTCATGCCCAGTCAAAAAGGTGTATATTAACATACAAATGCATGCTTTCATATTCCCCCTATGTCTCCCACAGACACACAGTCGCGGGGGGGAACTTCCCAGTCAACCACCAGCAACAATATTATTCTGCCATTCACTGTCGCAGGCGTGATTGATGAAGCCAAGAGAAGGCTGCAGAGCTCCGCGTCCCGAATTCAGTGGAATAACAACACGCAGACAACGTTCATATTTGACTTCAGTTACTGCTGGTGTAACTGAATTAAATGGCCAAGAAATACATAGATTGCAAGGGCATACTATGTCTGCACATTTTAGGGTGATTAGCAACAAGCATATCATCTAAATAGGTGTGAGATTTTGGAAAAAAAAGTCTTAGTGAAAGCAAGCCTTATTATATAAATCACTGACCATCAAACACAATATCTAAAATTTGGTATCAAATAAGTGTCATCATTAGCTTTATATTTACTATATTTCAAACATTTGAGGATCTTGAGTTTCATCTTCTTTATGTAGCTTTAGTATTGTTAATAATCAGTGAATTCCCATTAGTCCTATAAATTCAAACTGTTTCGATAACCAGAACCAGAACATTACTTGAATTGATATCAACTTGTTGGTAGGAGAACATCCA
Source organism: Antennarius maculatus (assembly GCA_013358685.1). Taxonomy (NCBI): domain Eukaryota; kingdom Metazoa; phylum Chordata; class Actinopteri; order Lophiiformes; family Antennariidae; genus Antennarius; species Antennarius maculatus. Next base: position 4,973,927 of record CM023626.1, on the reverse strand, counting down.
TGATGTTTATCCCACTTAGAACTGCACGTGTTTGGCCACATTTTTGTGGAAAATACAAGTAGATTATTTTTGTCCTATTACCTGACTTAAGTTTAAAGTATCAATTTCTTTTCTAGGGATTTTAAAATGTGTAAATACACATAACCCCTCAGTGATATATCACATGTGGGTGGTTGCATCTAAACAACAGATGCACCCCGAAATGCCGACATAAGCTCACTTTCTTGTCCCTCTTTTAGCCCACACAGATGTTTTATAGACATTTAACTCAGTTTACTGTTCATTTTTATTTATTGTCTCACCATGTCTGGCACATGCACAGATATTTATAGTTAGTAAGGAACATTTTGAGAAGTTCCACATAGTGATATCTTGAACCGTCACTAAAAAAACACTCCGTAATTACTAATATAATGACAATGAGCAAAGCTCATAATTTACCAGCATAGGTTACTGCTGCAAGTGATAATCAGGAGGCACTATGGCTGATTCATTGCACAATCCAAACAATCACACACAATACCATGAATCAATGCCCCCTTTGACGTAAAGGCATATGTCGTGTCTGACCCTCCTGCCTATGTTCTCCATTCCCTCTGCTTTGTTTAGCTGTTACCATGATAACTGTCGATGACTCCTCAACGTCAGCTCTCTTGGCCCGCGCCTCCCCCTCATTCACTCTCCAGCAGACATCCCAAAGGTCTTTTAAACACTCTGAAAACATTATAAAACAGAAAAAAAAAAAAAAAAAGTTTTAAAAATAGCTCAAAATTGAGCTTGGGCGTCAGCAAACGGTTTATAAGGTCACCCTGGTGAATAACATTCAAATCAGACAGATCTGTCATAAACAAGCCCTTATAAGCAGCCTATTTATTGCACACTTTGTAATTTTGTGAACAACACTGATGTCGAGTGATTTGGTGTTACATTATATAATATCTCCATTAAATGAAAATTTAGAAAGTGCAGGACTGATGTATACATAAACAGGCACATAAGAAAAGATCATTTCTCGGGGCTTCCAGTCACCGCTAAATTCTGAATCCTCAGCAGAGTTAAGCGAACTTGATCCTGAACCGTCTTTTTACCATACCACCTCTCTGGGGTGTCTGGATGTACATGTGTACTGACCACAGCAGCTCCCCCACTTAGTTTTATTACACAGGGTTGTAATGTTCTTCCTTGCGTTGTTCTAGGTGATTCTCTACAGTCACACAAAATACTACCAAGGCCTAATTGGCATAAGTAAACGTTCTCCCACTGTATCTGGTTATGTGTGTGTGTGTGTGTGTGTGTGTGTGTGTATGGGTGTGTGTGTGAATGTGTAAGTGAAAACCAGACACAAGCCAGCCGACAGTGAAACAGGTTGCTAAGACAGAATGTCTGGTTTGTACCCCCGCTAACCGCATGTGGCCGGGATATATCTGCAGTCCCTGTGCATTATGGGATACCCTGCTGGCAATAAACAGAAAGAGAGGAAATCTTAAATGAGGTGACAGAGACTTTTTATGACTTGTCTTCTTTCCAGGGTCACTTCATGCTGCAGAGGTCTGCAGCATGAATTTCCAACAAATAATCAAACATATAACCTTCCACATGTCATGTATGCATCTTATTGTCTCCAGTTGAAAATCAAGAACACACACAGAGACATGGAAAAAGCTGCACTGATTGATATTACATTCAAGGTTAAACACACTTTATTGAGAAATCTTTCTCTCTTTTTTTGCCTGCCAGTCTGGCTCGCTATAGCCTGAATCGCAGAGTTGATGATGCTCAATTCATTCCAAGAGTGATGACATATTTGTAACCATAATCATAAATAACTCACTCCACTGCATCTGTTGCTGTGTGTGCGTCTGAACATGTATCACAGTAAGCAGTCCTGCATCTCTCCTGGTGAACATCTTTCATTATTCCAAGCCTGGGTGGATTCATGTGCAGTAGGTGTTGACTTGAAGCAAGTCAAAGTCAGCTTCTTGGAAGTTACTTAACCTTTTCCCTTCATAAAAAAATGTTCAGACACACTCCAATTTAACCCTTTATTGGGCAAGTGACTATTGTTTGCTAATTTGATTTTCCACATGACATTGAAAATGTTTGATGTTACAACAGGGATAAAGTTATATTATATCCGCTAACACCCTTAGGCTGCATTTTTTAATTTCAGTATTTCAGTGAGCACCCTAGAAAGGGTTAAAGATTGCTACGCAAAGGATAAAGTCAAAAAAATATTTAGCATGCTGTTTCCAAGACATCTTTATTGCTTAATCCTGGTGGCCACACAAGAAAAGGAAATCATTATTAAGGTTAGCTATAAGTAAATAAATTAAATGCAACATAAAAGGGCCAAGGAAAATAAAACATTGCACTATAACCTTTTCTTATTCTTATGGATGCTGATTTATAGCATTATAAAAGATGAATACCAACATAATATAAAAGTGTAACTCTCCAAATTTATACCGCACAACTTTGTGGGAACTTGAAAACATTATGGGCGAATTGTCACCCCTGCTGTGCTCATTCTCATGTTCCCCCATCTTCTTTGATTCGGCTCTGGCTCAGATATCAATAAGCTTGATTTGGAAACGAATAACTGAGGTCATCCTGTGAACTTGAACTGGATCCACACATGCTGTTTGGATAGGTGCGTAGTCGGCCTTGAGAGATGTGCAGTCAAGCTGCACATCTCTCACTTTTTATATTATGTATATGTTACAAGTCACTGCTTCACTTTGGCCCCTAAAGAAAGGTTATTTGGGGGTAAGAAATCACATGTGATAAAATTTGAATACATACAAATATTTCTCCAAAGGAGCAGCACGGGTTCTCCGGCTTCCTCCCACCCCTAAAAAAAACGCAGTTTAGTTAAATTGATCACTCCAAATTGTCCATAGGTGTGTGTATGTGTGTGTGTGCGTGTGTGTGTGTGTGTGTGTGTGTGTGTGTGTGTGTGTGTGTGTGTGTGTGTGTGGGTGTATGCGTGGTTATCTGTCTTTGCTTGGCCCTGAGATGCACTGGCAACACGACTGGTGTGTGTCTAATTTTTATCTGATCTACTGATGGGTGAATATGCATCAGGATTAAATATAAGTAACATGTTTAGGATTAAATATCCAATTAAAAACTACACACTTCTTTTAATTCTTTTTCTTCTTCATCTTTTTCATTTTGAGGTTTCTCCATAAACTGTTGCCACATAAGAGTTCAATGGTTAAATTGGATACTAAATGTGGCCCTGCATGACCTTTGTGACTGGATCTCAAGGGTCATGTCTATAGGGCGTTACATTGTAAAATCTCATTGGAGCCATACAAGCTGTTGTTCTGTCTTTAAAATGTCTCTACATTAGACAAAGGTTAGCCAATTTTACAGTTCAGTTTTTCCAGCTGTCATCTATTTGTAATAATTATCTCATGCTATCCTTTAAAGGTTTGCTATTGGTGTTATGTCTCATTTGTTCGAAACAAAGCCAAAATTGAATTTCATCACCTACCCAGCAGGAGATTTCAGACTTAAAATGATTCCGTATCGGTTGAAGTGTTTGCTTAAAATTTTAAGGATGCATGAAGTGCTTTCAGAGTTCATCACCTTACTGACAGATAAAGCAATGAGATCATTTACAATGTGAAAGCATATTTTACCTGAACTTTTCTTTCTGTAGAAAACTGTTTGAAGTGCTAATCAATGGCAGATGTTGCTTTCCGGGATGGTCATATCCCGAGTACGCAATATTTAGGTTCCCACAAAAGATTTTTCCACCATAGAGTCAAACTAGCAACTCTCCAACCACAAGCTTGACTCTCTGCCCATTAGATCACAGTTCATGTTCCACCATGTTCCAGCTTAGAGCTGCTTGTTGGATCACTCAGGCAAACTGTAAACCACTGTGACAGTTGTTGGCAGCAGAGAACAGCATCTCTGGTTGAGTTATAGAAGATCACCACGTGTGATCCCCCTGAGCGTGACTTATGTTCCCGCTGCCGATTCTTGTCTTTTGATCGCAATTTATGTGCATGTTTTGGGCCGAGCTTGCCTTTTGACGTACGGAAAAAAAATATAGAGGGAGATTATGTGAGTATATGTCTTATATTGTCTCTTGGATATTGCTGCAAAACACTGCTGATTTGTTGATGTTGGTATGGTTCGTTATTTTACTGCAGGCCTGAAGCATGTACAATTATGTGTAGTGGGCTATTTAGGCTTAAACAGCTTTGCATACGTTTTTTAGTTATTTATTTTTAAATCCAAATTTGTAACAGTAAGGCACAGCAGTATTAGAATTGAATTTCCATGATGCAAATATACATGTGTGTTTATCTGATCTGATTACTTATTAGCGTGCCAATTGCAGTTGCTTTCTAACTGTTGCAACCTCTTGACAAGGATTCAGATTATTCATTTATTCATTGCATCTTCTCAACCATTGTTTCTGCTTTTACAAGTTACGGGGTTGCTGGAGCCTATCCCAGCAGACTTACAGACGATTGGAGGGAGTTTTCTGTGGAGAGAACCTATGTAGACATGGAAAAAACATGCAAAGACTACACAGAGCGGGACTCTAACCCCAAACCATCTTGCTGCGAGGCAACGGCACTGTGTCACCGTGCCGCTGGATTCAGATTATGTCGCAAAAAATATATATTGTGATGTAGTGTTTTAGCTTCAGCATTGATTAACATGGGCTGGCTTCCATTAATGAGATATGCAAGTGACTCTAAAGAAAACAAAATCCACAGATGCACAATTCTAATTTAAATTTCCTGTGTATAGCACGAAAGATAGTTCTCTTCATCAGCATCAATACAAAATGAAGTGATTGTCTGATTAATTTATGAAGTTTTAACAAATGTTTAGGTTGCGTGGGGTCATGACTTTGTATACCAGCCATTCATATTAGCTGGCTACTTCTATCAAATTACACAGTTGCACACCTCCATTGCTAGCCTTTGTCACCTGCTGCCATCTTTTCAATTATAATTCTCTCTTAACTTCATCTGTGTTGCTTTTATTTATGCCCTCAACAATTCCATCACAGCGGGGTCCTTGTAGCTTTGTCACTTCATACACCTCATCAGCGGCTCAGCAGAGTCATCAGCCACCAAAAATATCTGGACTTCACTGGAGATTTGTGTTGACTCTGGTTTCGGCATTGGCTCTTTACTTTGTTCATTTGTCTAATATCTTGTGTGTTCATACTCCTGGTAGACTTTGGTTTAGCACCTCATATATTCAAGGGGTGTTCTCATCCTTTGGTTACAGGTCCTCCAGATGTTGTAGCTATGAACACAGAGAAAAACTAAACAGTCTTGGTAGCACTGATGAGTCACCAGCTTAATGGACTTCAGTATGAAACCAGATATGGGCTGTGTCTGCCTTGAGAGGGAAGTTTAGTAAAACATTGTAGTTTAGTAAAACATTACTACAACCAGAGGCCTCCCAGGCAAGGATCTCCAAAGGTGAAACATATGCCAGGAAATGAATGAGAAGAGATCAGAGGAGAGGACAGGCTGAACATGAGATGGTCGAGGATGGAGAGAGTCCAGTTTCAGACAGCAACAGCAGGGAGGATGGAGAGGAAATGGGCCAATGTCTTGTTTCATCTGGAGGAAAACAAAACACTTGCATCACAGCAGTTTTCCAAGAGTAATGTCAACTTGATGACTCAAAGAGAAAATACAGTGCCCATGAAATTAAAGCTTAGTCTGTCTCGCCTGGTTAACACTCAAAATTGGGAGCAGAGTGCATGAGTGGATGTTAGCCAACAAATATGTTTGTATAAGTTGTTTAAACTTTGTTATAAATTAAAAATTTAGTAGGCCAGGTTAGTGACTACAGACAGTGTGAAGTACTTATTGTTACACAGTACAATGAATGGTACAGTGTATATTCAAAAACGTATCGTCAGCTGTCAAATTTATGTTAAATTCTCAGTTTGTGGTAAGCAACTTTGCAAAATTAGCATGTAGGAAACAGTTGTTTAAGATACTGCTAATGGTATTCAATATTTATGACAAAAACTGGAGCAAAAAACTTTCATTTTCACCCATCAACACATCAGATAAAAATTTGTTTTACTATTTCAGAATATTGGCTTACTTGAAAAATGGGAAATGTTCTGACAGTCCAACCGCAGGAGATGCATTGAGAGGAATAACTTTGGATATTAAAACATATTTGAGATGAATTGTAATACAATACTTTCCAATGGATGAAATCTGCCAAAACAAGAGTACTTATAATAAGGGTTTGTGATGAGATGTGTGTGATGATGCATCAAACTGATAAAACAACATAACATTACAGAACATACAGAACAAATGTGTGGATTTTGTTTAAATAATGTCTTTTTTTCCTCTCATAACTCATAGAACAGTACTGCTTATGCTCAAGAGGTGCGGCAGAAGAGGTCAAACAGAAGATATAAACACTTACACAAACAGAGAATATATGGAAGTACCTGTTAGCTGGGTGATGATCTTTCACAATCTGCACTACTCACAAAGGCTTGCACAAATGGTCAGCACCCATTGGTGCTTCGCAAAAGATTAGAGATAAAACTAGACAAAACTAGACACTGAGACAGTTTGTGAATGTGTGTGTGTGTGTGTGTGTGTGTGTGTGTGTGTGTGTGTGTGTGTGTGTGTGTGTGTGTGTGTGTGTGTGTGTGTGCGCTTCTTCTGGTTTTGGTGACGTACACAAATAGACACATGGTGGGTGTTAGGTGATGGAAATGGAGCTTGCAGCACCATCACATTCTCTTTCTGTTTTTTGGATGGTGAACAATAGAATTTGTAAGTCTTTGTAACACAATGTGAACATACCAGAAACAGAGAGATGACAGGATCTGTGAACAGGATTGGTTATGCTTACCTAGCTTTATGTTTCATTACAGCGTAATGATACACTATTCAGTGCGGATGCCTGTAATCAGGAGCAGTTGTAACTTGTATAAAGTAATATTAGGAATACATCTGATTGGTCTGGTAAAGCACTTACATATAATTGCTTGCAAATGTAGACTACTGCAAACATCTTAAAATGACGAACTAGTTCCATGAGCATGTGAGGGTTGATTTATTTTGAAGGGATGTTTTAAATCGGTTCAAGAATGTGTCACAGAAATGATGTGCACTATTGAGTCTAGAGATATGCAGGCAACTTGCCACATGGTGTAATCAGTCAAAGTTGGCCTGCTTGTTGTACAACTCACTGCAGCGTACTTTGACCCTGCACAGAGGTAATTGAACTGATTGGAAAAGCAGAAATTATGCTGCCATATGATGGCAGGGAGATGACCTTAAAGTTGGACATTTCGCACCGGAATTTTTGGTCAATTACTGGAAATTGTAAATTTGAATTTTTTTTAAATGCATCAAAAACAATTCAATCTTAACCTCAGTTGCAGTTAGACACTAGATGTTTGTTTCACTAAACTATTGGAATTTGTCTGTGTAAGTTCTCAGTTATCTCAGTTATCTCAGTTATCCAGGTCACGGTTATCCAAAGTTGTTAAAATCCATCCACCGGACTTTAAGGAAGTTTCTTGAAGACGTTTTGCCTCTCATCCAGGAGGCTTCTTCAGAACTGATTTGATTTAAACAGCGTTGGAAAACTATTGGAATCTTGATAACAGAAAGATGTGGCATTTTTAAAGGCATATTTTTCAAATGTCTTTTCACCAATGAAAAATACAAATTGTACCAATACAAAGCATGGATAGCAAAGAGGCTAGAAAATTAGAAAAGGATGCAACTGCTGAGGAAAATCCTTTTTAGTTGCTAGGGCCCTCACAAACTTTTGCCATGTTAAACCAGAGCTTTACCTTCAATTTTACCCCCCCACTGTGGATTTTCAAATTTAAAAACCAGCATGACAACACAATACTTTTTCAGACGCAGAACAGACGTATGATGCTAGGAAACTTCCTGTGCTTCTGTTTGCATCTTTGACAAGATTGTTTAGCAACAGGACAAATTAGAAACCACTACATTGTCTCTCTTTACAAATAAACATGTGCATGTGTTGAAAGTAAAGCTTGTATATCATGTGACCATTTTTACCTTGGAATTACTTTTTTGGTACCTGTTTTTCTTATGCTAGGATTCCAGCTGTACACCTTGTTACTGAGAATTGTAATTGAATAATTGCTTACAAGCTTAGTCTCTTTTCTTCAACTTGTTTTTATTCAGTAGAACCTCTGCACCAGAGTCTGAGTTGGCTATCATGTGTTGTCTCATATTTTCTTATTAAAAACTTGGTAGAGTGAGAGCAGATGACATGTCTGGTGTCCAAATGCAGAGTGCACTGAGTTTGAATTCATTGTTGAAGACGGTAAACTAATTTTCCCAAATAAGAGTGGAGACTGACAAAAATATCAACTTTCCCTCAATTCCAGAGCAGCAGGGCCACACTTTCCTTACTATTTATATGAAAAATATGCACATAATGTTTGTTTTGACTTGATTTTCCCCTTTTCCTATAATTTGGATTCTTCTTATGCCTTCCTCCACTCCCAGTCACACAGTTTATCCGTCCGGTTCTACTAAAGCCATTCTCTATGTGGGTTCTAGAGCTTGAATTAGACAAACCAGAACTTACACACACAGGAAAGCTAAGGGGACACCTTTGTGGCACAACCTCTATTCTAGACGTGTGCAGCAGAGTTACAGAACCTTTTCTAGAGTGTAAGCAAGACAGTAAAATCACTGCAAAATGGGGCTGTAACATTTTAATACCTCACAACTTTTCCTGGAAACACCTCCCCTGACATAAACATGTCATTAATCATATAGCTATTTGCGTGGTTGGCTCTAACTAGATAGGAAGAAGTCATGTTGAAATGTATTCTTTATATAGCTGCTGATACATCAGACTCAAATTATTAATTTACTGATGTTCAGTCTTATCTGAATTCCTAAATTGAGAGTGTGAATAAAATAAAATAAAATATTACATTGAACAAAACTATAACAAATAAGATATTTCTGCAAAAGGATTTCTGCATTAAAAATTGCTAACTTCCAAACCACTGTTTCAGCAACATATTATATTCTGACTAATGAAAAAAAAAAAAAAAGGTCCTCTGAACAAATTGGTAATCTGTGCGTAAAAATTGAAAACATATACATAAATGGCATTTTTTAATCAGGGTAAGCCTCCCATTTCTGCAGCCAAACAAAAAAGTGGTGCAGCATATTTTTAAAGTAATTTTACTTCCAGAATAATACGACATCGGAGAAATTGCCTTTCAAGTCCAGACTATTTGGGGTTTGGAACAATGGGATATCAGAACAATTGTCATTGTCACCGGGCGGGACTACCTTAGAATTTTCATTTACCTTGTTTGTGGCTGACAATATATAACTGAACATCAGTCCTGTCTTAGACCAGCTGCTGCTTTATCACTTGTTACACAATGTGAAAAAGGATCATCTAAACAGGAAGCAGCATTAAGTAGGCTTCCCCCCGTGGTCTACTGATTGGTGACCTGCTGTCCTGTTAGGAAACAGTGTCAGTGGGACACAGAGGCCTCTGTGCAGAGGCAGCACACTGGCCTGTTGTGACTGTGGCTCATGAAACAGAGGTCCTGTTTGCCACTTCATGAGTGGCACATGTGTCCTCCCTCTGCTGCTAAATATAGCAACGACAATGGCACCTGGAAAAGCATGTGGAGAGAAAAACTCCACCTCAGATGGTATCAGCTTACCGTTTATGAATAAAGCTTAGAAACATTTAATTTTCTGTTGATGGCAGAGGGGCTGAACACTAAGCTGGATTGTCCGGCTTGTTTTGTGTGTAATTTTTATCAGCGTCGATCTGCAGGCGTAGCCACAGAAGTACATTTAGGACAGTCAGTGTTCAGGGTTTGAGAGGCCAACTGGTATTTTTTATTAGCTAGCAGTTGCGATAAATTAACAGCGTTTCCATTTTTTTTTAATGACACAAATCCACTGCAGAAAAACTCTTTCTGAACTGATTGACTCTTTGTTTAACCTATATTCAAATGGTCTGTGTGTAACAACCTATAAGAGACATCCTGCTTTATCAGGCTTAGTGCCAAAAAGAACTGGGGCTCAGTGCAGTACAATATGTTGATCCTCTATATCCTCCCACACATGGGAGGCAAACCATGAGGACGATTCCTGGTGGAATATATCATAATTATAGCTCTTAAACCTTGTTGCACAAATACTCCCACACATACGGTCCGGACGCCTGAGTGGGTCCCCGGTGGTCCGTTGAGCTGGAAGACAGTGATTAAATTATCACCATCAACTGGAATCGCTTCTGTGGGTCCTGATATGGGGCAGCAGCCACTAAAAACACGGCACGTTCTTCGATGAGAGAATCTGTTTGTGGTTGGAAAGTGTGGAGGGACCATAGAAAAGGAGGAGGCGATAGAATGACCTGCTTTCTCTCCTGAGGCCATCATTCACCCAGGTGGCTGTGAAATGATTTGTTGGGTGATAGAAAAGGCTTTTAACGTGTTTTTAATCTTGCAGTGAAGTACAACAGCCTGAAAAGGGCAAATAAATATTATCACTTTTTATTAGTAATGAGTGATGCCTCAGAGAGTTGGCAACAATGTTATAATACTCAATGCAAAACAAAGATCTCTCCATGTGAAACTGATTTTTTTTTTCTCCAGTAAAACAGAGTAGTTAATTTGTCAATGTCTTGTGATAAAGTGGAATTGCAACCAGCCCATTATGTTTGTAATATAAGAGTTTAAGAGAAATGATTTTGAAGACAAAATCATTTATATTAAACTCTTAAAGTAAATAAAACGACATAAGTAAAAAATGATAGCTGACAAAATTATAGCTGACAATTAAATGTGGCAAAAAGTCAAGAAAAATACAGATAAAATATGGTGACATAGTATTAAAAGCTCGATCATGTAGAAAAGACTGAAACTAGGGTTTAAGTTTAGTATGTATTATATTTACTTCCAACATCTTCTTCAAGACTGATTGTTATCAATAAATAAATTCATTTTAAAATGAATTCATATCACATTTACAATCCAAAACAGTCACTGGGGCCTAAAAATTTCCCCAACATTAAACTGAAAGAGCAGAAATATTTTATAAATGTTTAAAAAAAAAATCACCAAACATGTAAACAAAGTATCCATTCTGCATGTACATTTAGAAGGACATCTAATATTTCCATATACTGCTACTGAATTTCTCCTCATAACTTTATTTTTTATTCAACAAGCAGGATTTATTTACGCAGGACCCCGAGGGGTAACTCCCAGCCCTCCACTGCCTCTTAAGCATCTTGTTATCTCTGTTTGGAGTGTTTGGCCATGAGTGTGAGCGCTGGATGCTGTATGGCCGTCTTGTTCCACGTGTTTGCTTTTTGCCACTGAAGTGGTGAGAAGATGGATGAGTCTTTCAGTGCCGATAACTCTGTTTTCTTTGCCACCATTAGCTACCGAGCAGGCCAACACCCCCTGTGGCCCCTCTTCATCTCAAATAGCCTGGAAAATATATGATTGTAGAGCTGTCAAGAGTGACCACTTCTATATTAGGTCCGGCTATGATGGACAGCCCGGATTCGTACACAGGAGCATCTGTACCTCTCAGTGTTGGTCTCCTCATTCTCTCTCTCTCACAAACACACACCGTCAGTGTTTAAAAGACACACAACTGGAAGAAAGGCAGTGTTCCTAGATCTGTCCAAGCTAATTTGTCCAAGCTGCCTGCCAACAACACAAGGATTTTGACAACGAAGGAAATTATGTTGAAGTAAACATGCCTGCTTGCATGTAAACTCATCAGCACTCGCAACGCGTTCCAAATAATTCCATCTAATTTTCAAAGATGAAGTGGAAGAAAATGCTCTGCAATGGTTGCAGAGAGTCGTCGGGGGCTTAGGTTGCCGACCGTACACGTTTGCGTCATGGTTAACCAGGCCACAGCGCTGCTCACGTCACAAACAAGAAGAGCTGGAATATTTCCTTTGAGCAGTCATGGGAATCTTAATATTCACAATCTTGCTGTCTGATTGCACATACTCTGCTAAGCTCACTTTGTTGCATAACAGCCAAACATGAAAGATTTTAACCTCTTGATTGGAGGTGAATACTTCATCAGCATTACGCAAATTTGAAAAACACAAAATAGTGATTGTTTTTTTGTTTTGATTTTAATTATATTTATGACATTGTTTTCAACATCTATTCATCTTATGAATATTTTGTGAAGATGGTCATGAAAGAGCAAAAAATATTTAGACAAAATGTTATTGGTTTTCTCAATACTTGTACAGTATAATGAAGATTCATTTGTTTAATGTTATATTAAATTATATATCCAGAGTATCTGGAGTATCTTGAGTCCTCTTTTGGAGAAAATTCACAAGCATCCCTAGTAAAGGTGGTACCAGCCAAATAAGTTCCGTTTAAAATGATAGATGAGAGGAAAATTATTTTACCCTCATTTAACGTAAGGTAATCCATAGGTACAAAGAGTCACAATTGCATTACATTCAGAATGTGATTTTTTTTTTTTTTAATCCTGAGAAAAATAGTGGGTGTAACTCTTTTTGGTTAATGAAAGGCCAAATTCAGAACAGGTGAACATTCATATTTAATACAAATTCAAAAAGACATGAAAAATTTACTTTTCTGGGCTGACTACAGTGTGGAAGAGCATCTCACTTCCAAATTAGATGTTTTTAAAAAAATTTTAATCAAAAAGCGATGCAGTTTTAATTTTAATTGTAGAAAGGAGCACACACACACACACAAATCAAGATCACCTTCAATTTTAAAATCAAAGATGCTGCTAAAGCAGATTTAATAGTCGCAAAGCCTGTAGCCATGACTCCAATGGAGCCACACCTAACAGCTACTAATCACGAGTTAATTATAATTAAAGTTCAGGAACTCATGTACCATACAATCAATTGCTGCATATTTTAAGAATTTAGTGGTAGGCAAAGCCCAATGAACAAATATTTGGCATGTCCAAGAAAACATTTTCTCCTGTGTTTAACCATTAAAGAGAACAGCGGGCCTGTGTAGCTGTCCTTCAGTATATCTTTGTGCCACATAAACATTTGTGGCGGGAGGTGTTTACTTGAATCTCCAGCAGACGTGTGCTTAGGCGTCCATGGAACAACTTTAATGTGTCGGTTGCAAGGCCAATTTGACCTTCTTGAGAAGTTGTGGTGAGAATGTGTGTTTGTAATCTATCTATTACAAATACCGAGAGAGAACCCCACTGGAAATTAGAGAAGTCAGGCATGAGTGTGGTCCCACTCCCTGCTGTGTGAAAGTGCCTTTTGTTTGTTGTATGCAAAGGGCAAAGGTTAGTATGTAATATAAACATACATCTATGAATCATTTTACACCCAGAGCCACAACGAATGTCATTTACCAAGCCAGCTACTGGTAGGGGGTTACATTTTATTCATTCATAAAGGAAATCAAGACTGTATCTCTAAGGGAAAATTACTGCTGTCTTTGTGGATAATTGATCTAGATATCTGAATGTTTGACACATTTCTTCATTGTAAGTTACTCTGAACAAGAAACAAAAGAAAAGGAAGAGAAAAACACAACAACTTAACACCTCAGATGTAAATATGAAACTTAAGTTGTCTTTCGCAGCAGGATATCTACAGGAGCAAAGCAACCTGCCTTTGGGGAGCTGCGTCAGCCTAATGCTGTGACTGCATCCAGAGCTGAATCTGGATCTCATTAAGGTTGAGATGAATATCGGTGCCAAGATCCTCCTGAGTCTCTCCTCACTGGTGCTAATATTCATACATGTAAAGATACAGGATATGCTTCCCGATATATATACCATATATAACATTACATGTGAGGGAGCATTGCCCTGACCTTTTTTTTTAAATCAAATATTTATCCACACCTTACTCCAAATGAGCTGAATCAGCGTTATTGTTGAAGATATTTTTAACATTTGGTGGAGGATGTAGTCAAGAGCATCTAACTGTTACGCATGTGGCAGTTAATAAGAAGCAAGCAATTTGCCTGTATATTTCTCTAAATTAACCAGTACCGATTGCTCTGATGTGGCATGTTTATTTTCCTATTGGTTCCACTTGACTGGCCCATATCCCACCCCTGCAGAATTTTTGTTGAAGTTGATAATTAGACAGTTGCAGTCAGAAATTATGGCAGTTATTTGCTGAATAGAAATGGTCAGTGGGCAGATAGAAGGCAGATTTTGTTTTTTCCAAGGGACAGTAAACTATAAGTTTCTTCATACTTTTAGTTTGTCTCAAACCAACACCAAATGTGGTGAGCAATGAAACTATGCTAGTGTCATCCCTCAGCTTTCAGTCTTAAGGCTTACCTCACCTGAGATGTCACTGAAAACACTGAAAGAAACTGCAAGGAAATCTGATTTGGCCTGAACACACTCTTACCCCTTCAATTGTTGCATCAATGCCATATGCCCATGCAAATTGAGTGGAAGTCTACTGAGCCTACTGACTTACATCTGACCCCTCCACTCACCCTTCCTCTCGGCTGGCCTATAGATTTACATAAGAATGCTGTCTGCAGAGATGAAGAGGAAGTGGACTGAATCATGGCATATGAACAAATTTATGGGGTCACTATCTATTAACAACAATCTGCTTTTAAACCCACAGGAAAGGAAGGGTATACCTTTACTCCCACACGCTAGTAACAACCATCACCAAATGTACCATACGAGATGCTTCAGCATTATAAAAGTGTCACAACTAGCTGCATAACAGTTTTCTGTGATTACACATCAACACAAGGCTAATTTAGCCAACATTCATCTAAATTCAAACTGATTAAATGACTGCAGCACAGTCAGGTCAGTCGAGCTGACTGCTGAGTCTCGCGTTCAGTTTTTGCACTGTAACGCCGATCTCTGGCCAGTGCTTCATTTGACATACCATGTTTGACAGTGAAAAAAAAAAAACTGTTTCATTTCAAAATATTTGTTCAATAGTTCAGAGACAGATGTGCTCATATTCTCATAGATTTGATTTCATGCAACCCGAAATAAAAGCCTTTCGCTCATAAAACGCACCAGTAAGCGGAGTCTGCTGTGGGTACGTTATTTTGCACATGCAAGGAGGGCTACATTTCAGATTGTTATCAAGGATTGTCCAAAGACTACACATGCCTTCAGTGCTATACTGGGTTCTCGGCACATCAGTATATTTGCACAGTTTTTTGTTCACACTGGTGGACTTACGGAGTCAGTCACCTATTACATTTCAGTTGCATGCATGCCAATAAAAATGTTATATCCATGTCTTCTTGTGTATGCTGATTTGGCACTTACAGTAATAGACTTGTGCGGCTCAGATTGTTTGTGGTGCTCATGACCAAGGACATGTCAAGATGTTACAGTGACACATGCTTGACTGGATGGAAAGAGAATGAATATTGCCCAGATATACTCAGCAAAAGGAGAGAAGAGAAGCACGAGACTCATTATTTTTACACTTTAAAACACGTCTTTCTTTGCCCCTAGATGATGATTTCCAGCTTTAGCTTGTAGTTATTTATCTTTGCAGTTATTTCCAGACAATCTGACACCCCTGATGACCAGTTGGTCCCATCACCTCATTTAGTGATTATACTTCCACTACTTTAAATACAGTCCAAGTCCAATGTTCATATTTGTTTGTGTTGATGCATTACACAATTTGCATATCTTCATCACAGTACTTCCACCTGATCAAGGATGTGACATCACTCTTTTAACACTTCACGTGTCAGCTACACCTGATATGACATCTTCATAGATTTAGCCAAGAGTTTCTGCTTTTTATTGCAGGGTCCACAACTTGATATCAAATTCCTCCACTGAGCTTTATGTTATACAGTCAAAGGAATACAAAATTACTCAAACAAATCTATAAAATAAGTTTATTTTAACAAATGGTGCAACACAATATCTATAGGCTCTCTATGCAATATCCCAATCTGATGATTTGATGTCTGGAACATACAACTCTAAAGAAGATTTTGGCAAAGAAGGTACATATTATTGGGTTAAGGTAGTGAGACAGGTTTTTAGTGGCCACTGACTGGCAGGTTTACAAGGTGTTATGGAATTAGATATCCAAGGTGTCCAGGGAACTGATGGATCTTCTGTCATGGTCCTATTTGATTCATTGAGTTCCCATAAAAGTTGACAAAGACTAACATCCTCCAATCCTGATGCCTTCAGCCTCCTGTAACCACAAAGGCTCAAGAATATACATCAACATTTATATGAAAATAAAAGAGAATGGTAAGGTCTACTTGATGAATCTGATACGATGGAGTGATCTTTAAGATCATGTTTATTTCATTGTCTTAACACAATGGGTTACACCATTTGGTCTTGTACTTTTCTTTTCTTTTACATTCATATACTGTACATGAACATTAGTTTATTGATGGAAGTTTTTCAGAACTGTTGTACAGATTTAATTTGGATGTCAAACAAAGTCCCACAACTGGTTAGATCAGATTCAACATTTCCTTTTTAGAAAATCATTAGGTTGTTCCGTACTTTTCCTTGGAAAACAATCATTTGCAAAGGGGAAAACATAGGAAAAGACAGCCTAGTTTTGTTACTTTGCATATTTCAATTTTAAAATGATTTGTTTTATTCCAATACTACAACACACAGAATGGACTTCATGTCTTATGACACTGATTCCTCCCCACACTTGTTTAATTAGAGGCTTCAGGGAGTGATATGCAAACTTCTTGGAACCCAAAACCAGAGTATACAGATAAGATTCTGAAGAAAAACATGTTGTTGAATAAATGTTGTTCCTTGTTAAATTTAGTCACCTATCAAAATCCAAATATTCCACAGTAGGAAGTCTAGTAAGTGCTTATTTTTTTAGAAGTTAAGAGACTAAAAGTAGAAAAGTAAGGATGGATAGTTGAGACTTCTTGTCTTCTTCCCCTCTTTGACCCATATCCACCATGCTGAGGTAGATTTCATCTCCAGGAAGGAGAATCCCACAAATCGTTGCCAATCGAGAGATACAGACAGAATTGCCTCATCAATGGACTGTGACGGCTGCCTTTGGGTCATCTCTTTCACAACTAGTGGAAAATCATTTCTCCTTGAAGAAGCTGTGGAACATCACCATTTCTATTCAAACAGATTGTTAAGCTATTTCTCTGTTTTAGAGAGGCTCTCTTAGTTTCACAAGGTTTGTATCTCAGTACTTAGAAAGAGCATTTTGTTAGAGCCGATTTGTCTTTTAATTATAGGTACAGCATCACTTTATAAAATATGTATTTCCTCTTATAACTTTAAGTTCTATAACATAGCAACAGAAAAGAACCATTTGGACGAAGTATTTTACTCATGATGTGGTTGTGAGGCCTTCAAAACTTCTATAGCTGTAACGTCTCACAAATGCAGCCAAGATAATGTTGACACTTGGAAAAATCTGCACATTCTCTTAGAATTAAATGACAAAATTTATAAGAATTTGTTCATTAAAATTAAATGATTGCATTTTTGTTTATTATTTATTGATTTTTGGGTTGCAGTGGTTTTTATATCAGAAAATGTGAAAATGTCTGATAATGACAGCCCTTAATTGAAAATTTTAACATATACTGTGTAGACCTCAATTAATTTGAATTCTACATAGTGTAATAGTTATTTTGTGCACGTGTACTTCAGTCTTTAAAGAAACACAACCTTTTTTACTCTATCATTTCTCTCTCTCATTTCCCTTCTCTACCCTCCATCCATTTCTCCTGCATCATTCGTCAGCGTGACAAATACGACTTTAAACTAAATGTGTCCTCTTATCCCCTGACTGCACTAAACACCGGTCATGAAAAAGCCATTACAAACAGCCTAATATAGTATGGATATTGGAAAATAAATCGGAATATGGGGGCATGTATAGGGTATCTGTGGGACAGTCCAAAAAAGCATCCTGATGTTTCCAGCAGCTGTTCCAGTGGAGCTCTCCACATGTCTCGCTTCTGGGAAAACATTTTCCCTCCAACTGTGGGGTCTCCCTGTTTCCCTCCCATCATGAGTAACACATATGAATACAGTGTGTCGTAAGATCAGGAACACATTGGCCCACTGGGGTCACTTTCTAAAGTGATTTTTATATTTTTCACCTCTGTCCTAATTTTTCTACATATGTCTCTAGCACTCACTTTGTCATCCGAAGCTGCTGTTAAGAATGACCAGAGGGCTTATTAAAATAAAGTGTTAACTGAGGAGTAGTTGTCATATTTCAAAAGTGAAGACTGCTGTCCTCGTTGTTTTTCATTGTTGAGGAATTACCAGTTTTATTGTGCCATTTTCTTCCACAGTTGTCTGTGGTTTCCCTCATGCTTTTTTAAGCAGGTGCTTTTTTATGTACAACATGACTGATACATGTTGCTTAAAGGCCAGTACACATTATTTCCTTTTTAATTGAAAACATCTGCATTTTAAATTGCTGATTTATCATATCCTCCCAAAATGCTTTCTGAATAAATGAAGCTATATATTAATTTTCAGTTTTCATAAATACCTGAAGTGACATGCATAATTCCAGCATGTTTTCACTCCCAGATTTATGACTCGTCCCTGTAGCACCAGTTTTGGACATGAAAGTTTTTGCTGTCAGCTTTGAACAATAAGACATTAAGAAATATGCAATAGACCGCCATAATAAAGCAGACTAACAAGCTTTTCAAGTATGTCAACTTTTGGACTAAGGTTAACATAGGGAAACAACTGAAGTTAGTCTGGTTTAGGGCATATTCACAGTTTGGTTCAAGTCAGAAACAGTCCGTGGTTTGGCTTCAAGTAAGGACATTCTTCCTCTTTCCCTTTTGGCTTTTCAGTCCACAGGGATTTGCTTGGTGACCGGAGGGTGGCTGGTTCAAGTCCAGCATCGACAAAAGTATTTAGTGTGAATTGATATTTGGGGAGCTACCAGTTCACCAAATTTCTACTACTGTTCAAAGCTCAGAATTGTTTTGATCTCTGAGCGTTTTTCCGTTTGCAAATGTAGTCTGAATGATATTGCCATGGACTGTCATGACCAATCAAAAAGAGACTAATATAAAGTAAAATGGAAAAAAGCAAAGGTGTAAATTCCCAGAACACAGTAATCCAAGAAAGTATGAAGGGTCATGGTCTTATTTAAAGAGACAAAAAAACAATGGATGTGAAAACGCCTGGGACAATAAAGGGAATACTGGGCTTAAATAAACAAAGCTGCAAAAATATCACTACCAGTAAGTCTTACCTCAGGAGAAAAGAAGGAAAATGCAGAGTCATTCTTCAAGGTACAATCACCAAATGGTGTATAGCAGTCATTGTACCTCAAGTGTCCACGTCATCTATTATCATTTGTCACATTTAATTCGATAAAGAACAAAATTAAATTCAATCAATATGAATGACAATGGGGTACAGGGGGTTATGTACTACAGAAAAAGCAGTAAACATGTAACTCACAACCTACACATAATCATGCCTTCCTGACATATAGCTGCTCTACTAAGAGAAAGTCCAGGATAATGAGCCAAAATCCCTTAAACACTGAGGCTTTGTCCAGACTGCAAGCAAATTATATGAGAACCTGCAAATAGCAGACTGTCCACACTGTTATTTGCAAGTGATCAGATCAAATTTCTGTTTCCAGACATCACCCGACCTACCAGCATGGATTGCTGTGGTTACAATGTAGGTGATGTGGTGGTATGGATTCCACTCAGCTGCTCTGATACACCTCTAACACTGTAATTTTTACATTATTGTGTGTCGCGCTGCAAGGAACATACGATTAATTTTGACATATAATTTTAGTTTCTGGAAAGGCAATTGAATTTGAACATCAAACAATCCTATTTCATGTGCATCACTGGCCTTATTTTAAGCTACGTTGGCTTAAATAACTGAACAAAGCACAAATATTAAAGTTATAACAGTAGAAGTTCTGACGTAATTGACCTAAACTACATTTTAAATTTCTGTGACTCAAGCAAAAAGGAAGTAGAAGCAATAATGTTGCATCTGATGTAAACATGATTGTCTTAACAGGTCACATGATAGTAAGAAAATCTGAATATAATAGCCTCACTTCCACAGAAGCACTGGATCAATCAGGTGAATTGGCCAGTCCCATATTGCCTGTAGGTGTGAGTGTGTGCCTGCGCATTTGTCTATATGTGGCTCCGCGGTGCACTGGCATTGTGTCCGGAGTGTCCCCTGCCTCACACACCGAGTCAGCTGGGATAGCACCCTGCTCCAGCACCCTGCAACCCGCGACAATGGACGAAGCGGGTCATAAAGATGAATGAATGAATGAATTGCATTGAATTGAATTGAATTGATTAAATGAAATGAAACGAAATCTTGGCGGGGGTTTGCAAGTTTCCCCCCGTGTCTGCATGTTTGGTTTTTTTTTGTGTTCTCCGGCTTTGTCCCACCTCCAAAAAACATGTGCTTCAGGAAAGGCTCAAGCTCCCCACGACCTGCCACAGCAAATGAAACGGTTATGAAAGTGAATGAACGAATGAATAAATCAAATTGAATTGAATTGAACTGAATTGAATAGACCTTGCTAACAGAGATGTGTTCATATGATTAAAGGATATGAAATATTCTAATTTTTAACCAGACAAGAGGCACATAAATGACACTGTGGATAGAAATGTTCACTGATCTCAGCATTGTGATCTTTGATATGTCAGCACACAAAAGCCATCAGTGGAGTGTCGGCTTTTGTGTGCCATCCCTGTTGCAATGAAATGCAACAGGGATGGGTAATGTGTGATGCATTGTAACAGTGGGTGGAGAGCAGAGGCAGCACATTACAGACAGAATCAAACTTTTGACATTCCAAACACTATAATTGGGGAGTTCATAATTGGAGGCATCCAATTTTCCTTTGAGGGGGGAAATGGGTTTTGACGAGGGGTGAGTAATAGGGGTGCACCACTGAGAGGAAAGTGGATCAGTTAAATATGAGAATCTTTCCTCCAGAGTTTTGCCATGCACTTCAATTAAGCCATACTGGCACTGTTAACACCAACTTGTCATCAAACTGCTACCTCAGAGATTATTGTTCTTTCCACAGTTTCCAAATATTACAGCATAAAAAAAGAATCTATGGTAAATGTTATGCTAAGTAACAAGCATTTTCATAATAAAGCCAT
Organism: Antennarius maculatus; assembly: GCA_013358685.1. Lineage (NCBI taxonomy): Eukaryota > Metazoa > Chordata > Actinopteri > Lophiiformes > Antennariidae > Antennarius > Antennarius maculatus. The sequence goes on along the minus strand of CM023626.1, from coordinate 4,952,758 downwards.
GGATACTGTTGTACCTTTGGCTACTCAACAGGAGATATGACTCACAACTCATCCAGAGCACTAATAGCTAATGACTTGTCATGGCATAATGCAAGAAATACATTGAATTAATGCTTTCCCAGACTTGCAGTCGCATGGTTGAGCAGTGAGACCAATTTAGATTTAGAATTACATGTCCGAAGCCGTGACTTTATAACCTTCATGGGCAATGGTGCTGTCAGTAGACCAGCCAGCCTGACAACAGCAGCAGTCTAGCTGCTTCATGATTTCCCTGTCAGCAAGGTGAGTCAAGCCGTGACTAACCAGCGAGACTAAACCTCTATCGAGTGTCTACATCTGTGGCACGAGTGCCAGCAGGCATGATGTGTAGTACAAGAGTAATTCTATCTATTCCTTTCTATTCTTTCTTGTCTGTGACATATAAACCACTTTTTTTCAGTCTGAGAGATGAAGGGTTGAGTAATTTGTTCCTTTTCTGGGTCCTGACATGAACCTGGAAGCTTTGGAGCCACAGAGGCCAAAAGTCTGGGAGCTACTCAGTCCTCAAGGCACCTATACTGGGTACTGAGTGCCAAAAAGCTGCCTCATCCATATCTGGGTGTCTCCTCAAGACTTGGATTCAAAAGGTTAGAGAATCCAAGTCTTGAGGAGACTTTCAGGTAAAATTTTGCCTACAATTTTCATGTGTGGACAGATGTGTGGAGAAATGTACTCGTGAATTCTTATAAAATCACCACGCCATTGTGGATAATACTTCACAGAAAACTTTACAAAACCTCATATGGAAATCTTGAAGAAAAAAAAAAAAAGCTTGCTATGGTGTTAACAGCAGTCTGTCACCAGTCAGTCTGGATCAGCTATTGACTTTTTTTCCCCCTCTTTTTCATGAGGAGACAACAGCTCCACTTGAAGTCGACAATTTCAGTGTGGTGAATGTCATGGTCTTGCAATTTGCATGAGTTAGCAGACTTTAAATGTAGCAAGAATGAAAACTTTGGGGCATTTACATGAGCTTTGTTAGGGTGTCCTCAGTTAACCACAAGACCAGTAGAGAAAGATTGTTTGATGCCCTCATGAGCTGCACCGTAACAAAAACACACATCGACCCCCTGCAGCTAGGAGTTGGTGGGCCCATTTTCTGCAGTATGAAGCAAGACAGTTTTAGTTTCAATCTGTTTTGCATAGTAAGAGCACTTATTTCTAAAGCACATAGTGGAGCCCCATAGAAAACACAATTAACTAGCATTTTTTAACTGTTTAACAATATAAATTATGAAGTGTCACAGCTGTGTTTAGGTGATCTTATCAATGTGATTTAAGTATAAATCTCTCCTATAGGGCAAGTGGTTATATATTGTATAAGTAGACATGTTGGTCTGGAGCAAAATCCTGTATCACCATCTATCCAAGCTAAACAATAAGGATGTCCTCATTTTAATGCCCAGGATTACAAAACCTGACTGACCTGACAGTGTCCAATTCTTTACCTTTTGGATAAATTTGAAATCAGCACTTTTGATATTTGCAGGTTTATTCATATGTTTTTGCATGTACGGATTTCTTCCTTTCTTTCATCATTTTTTTCATCAAGAGTTCTTGTGGGTGATACGATTCCTTCTGTCTCTTGCATCCAGTCCACCCTCTGAATACTTGAATGTTTTCAGACAGCTTAAGGATTCAGATGGGATGGACAATACATTGAACATGCTGAATGGCAGAGCAGCTACAGTTAAGGTCTCAATATCCCTGATGACATGAAAGACCACCAACAAGTACCTCCGCTTCGGATGCATTTGTATTTTCTAGGTGCATTAACACAATCTCTTCTATCGCCAATGGAGGTGCTGATGAAAAGGCAGTTTGCAGACAGATTTATCTTTTAATGTATGTAAAGGTCTGAAGGTGATTGTGAACAGTTGTTCATTCCTAATCGTGTTACCATTGGCAAACTGTCCAGGGTCTATTCTGTATTTTGACAAATTTTAGCTGGGATAGTCTTCAGCTCCTCTGTGAAGAGGAGAACGAGATGGATGGATGGATGGATGGATGGATGGATGGATGGATGGATGGATGGATGGATGGATGGAAGGACAGATGGATGGTTTATTTCTAAGAATGTAAAAATAATTCCTTTATAATAGTAAGTCCTGGAAGGTATATCGAGGTCTTCTCATTTAGAGCATCGCTGTTTGTACCATAAGCCTGTGTTGGTGTGTTTGTTTGTTGTTTCTAATGCCTACGCTGGTTACCACATGACAGAGAGCAGCAAGAGCCTGGCCAGCTACTCAGACATGATGTGGAATTGAGAAACTTAACCACACCAAGCCAGCCAATCATAAAGAGACTAATGGGAGTACACGGACCTGCGTATTTAGTTGTCACACAGCTGTCAGTGGGAAATGGGGAGGTGACCGCGTTGCGGTACCACAGCCTGTGATTAAACGCCGCTGTGAGAGGAAAATCAAAGCACTGATTAGAATCCGAAGTTCTCTGTGGACCTGGCCTCACAGACTCAGTGGTCAGAGATGACTGACACTCAAATGGCAATGGAGAGAATTAACAGTTCCTGCCTGTTTATGTAAAGTGGCCATCCCTAATTGGTAATCTGGGATTTCTCTGTGGAAAGCCTGAGAAATGTTGATACCGCAGGGCATCACCCATTGTCTTGTTTATACGTTCAAATCTACTGTAAGCTTTTGAGGAGATACTAAAATCCTTTTCACACTCTCTGCCTCTGCATTGATGGAAACACTGATTGCAGTGGTGCACAGTGTGGGATTACTCCTACAACCACATGTTGGTCAGATGTGGCTCGCATTCAAACAGTAATACAGAGAGAAAGGGAGCAGTTTTTCTTTTCCAAGGTAGTTTTGTCACATTTGCTTTTCGTTTATTCAGCTTCATCCACCTCACTATTTTTTTTTTTTTTTTTGCCTTCCAACCAGCTGAAAGACATTGTGGGTGATTTTGTGATTCACCGCCATCTGACAAACGTGGAATTTATTCTAATTAACTTATTTATCATCTCTTCACAGGAAAAATTTCAAAGTTACCACCATCCATGCAGGAAAAAATGTTTCACCCTAACTTTATGTGTATTACCATTTCTTGTTTTCAAATGAATTATTGAAAATTTAATTTAGCTATAAAACACAGTTTGAAAGATATTTTTCGATGTTGAAATTCTTCGGTGAGAAATGCTTGAAATGCTTCGGTGAGAAAAAAAATTACTTTATTTTAGCCACTTAATGTCAGAAGGAATGCTGTGTGGTTGAGATGGTTTAGAAATTAAAGCGTTTAGTTTGCTTCTGCTGTTTAGCACTCAATAAAGGCAGAAGTCTTCAGGGGTGCTGAGGCAAAAGGGAGCTGCTGGCTTCCCTGACTCTTTTATATGGCATGTCTGTGCTGGAAAACTCAGCACATTTACTGGGTGGTAAATATGATTAGATTATTTAATTTATGTAAGTGTAAAACCAAACTAGAACTTGGCACAGACAATATTTTATTGCCATATTAAATAATGTTCACATTATATGAAATTAGCTCAAACATCCTGACAAAAAGTAAATTTGAGTCTTTCTGGAGTCTTTCTGTCTTGGATTCTTGGTCCAATTTTTCACTTTGAACTCCCAAAAAATACACACAATGTTACTCCTTCAAAATATTATTTTCCACATTTTATCACTTTGACGAAAGAAAAAAGTCTGTTGGTTTTAGCTTATTTATTGTAAAATTCTGTTTAGTTCCAAGAACTTTATTCCTTAAATGTAACATCATAAAGTCAGGATGATGAATATATTTGTTTAACAATGTTAAGTATCAATGCAACTTTTAAATTCACATTATTTCAGACTTTTATTTTTCCAACGTAACCAAACAAATGAGCCAAACTAAACCCCTATCATGTACATCTGTCCCGGCTCACTGCTGCTGCTGACCATCCTTCAAACGTAATCCCTGTTGACCTGTTCACAGCTGGATAGCAGCCTGCCACCACAGACCTTTAACCCCTCGTTCAATGGTACTGCCATCTCCAACAATTATCGACAATTGGTCAGTTATTTTCTTAGACCATCTAAATTACCATGTTGTCAGAGCAAGCAGGCGATAAAATGTAAATGCTTCCATTTGCAGATCATAGCCCAGAAAGGTGTGCACCTTCACACATGTGGGTAAATAGCCTCATAAGTTCTCTCAATGACTTCCACATTATTAGAAATACCTTGCTCAGTATAAAACTAAATGCCTGTAATAGTATCATTAAATAAATGTGAATACTGCAGAGGATGGTCATCCTACATTGTTAGTAAATTCCAAAATCAGTTTTAAAAACGCCCACTTCTTCCCTATATAAAGCACTGCAGTTGAATGCAACCCAATTAAATCCCAGCACACTTTGTCCACCAGAACCCCAGATTTATAACCTATTCCAAACAATACAGATCCTCCAATGCAAGAGTGATTTGCTGGTGCTAAGAAACTGTGATTCCAGTGAATAAAGGAAAAAGTGAGATGGACAGAATGGAAGAAACTATAATGGAGATGTAAATGGTGGGTATTTGGTGATTTGTGTTTGACAGCAGTGATTACTCTCTGAGTGAAACAACAGCACTTACAGGAAGCTGCTGACTCTCACCCAGAGCTGGATTGCAGAGTCAACTGAGATTGATGGCGGGGCTTCAGCAGTGACTCAGGTCTCATCCAGTTTGGACTGGGAATCGGACTAAAGCTCCCTGAGTGGTTTAGATGCTCCAGCGCACACAGTTCCCGGTGTAATAGCTTAATAAATGCACTTGAGCTCCAAGTGTAAAAGTCCTATTAAGTAATGATGTCATATTTTACAGCCGGTCTAGTTTATTCTGGTAAAAGTCTCAAAAGAAATTAATTAGCAAGCCTGTTTTTAACGTCTGACTTGCTCACCTGACATGATATTATAAAGGATGATCAGGGAATTTCATACAGCGGAATAAAGCTGATGAGCTGTACAATGAAGTTATGGTAAAGACCAGCTGAAGCTAGACTAAGGGCAGAATTGAGCATTTGTGAGCAGCAGTACGGTTTCTTGCCAAAAAAGAGTACTACAGATGCAGTATTTGCTTTGAGGATGTTGATAGAGAAGTACAGAGAAGGCCAAATGGAGCTGCATTGTGTTTTTGTAGATCTGGAGAAAGCTTATGACAGGGTGCCCAGAGAGGAACTGTGGTATTGAATGATGAAGTCTGGAGTGGCAGAAAAGTATGTTAGAGCGGTGCAGGACATGTATGAGGACTGTAAGGCAGTGGTGAGGTGTCCTGTACGTGTGACAGAGGAGTTCAAGGAGGAGGTGGGACTGCATCAGGGATCAGCTCTGAGCCCCTTCTTATTTGCTATGGTGGTGGACAGGCTGACAGACGAGGATAGACCGGAATCTCCATGGACTATGATGTTTGCAGATGACATTGTGATCTGCAGTGAGAGCAGGGAAGAGGTGGAGGAGAAGCTAGAGAGGTAAAGGTTTGTCCTGGAAAGGAGAGGAATGAAGGTTTGCCGCAGTAAGACAGAGTACATGTGTGTGAATGAGAGGGACCCAAGTGGAAGAGTGAGGATACAGGGAGAAGAGATCAAGAAGGTGGAGGATTTTAAGTACTTAGGATCAACAGTCCAGAGCAATGGAGAGTGTGGAAAAGAGGTGAAGAAGGGTGTACAGGCAGGATGGAACGGCTGGAGAAAAGTGTCAGGTGTGATGTGTGATAGAAGAGTTTCAGCTAAAATGAAAGGAAAGGTGTACAAAACTGTGGTGAGACCAGTGATGTTGTTTGGTTTAGAGACAGTGTCACTGAGGAAAAGACAGGAGACAGAGCTGGAGGTAGCAGAGATGAAGATGCTGAGGTTCTCTCTGGGAGTGACCAGGAAGGATAGGATCAGGAATGAGTAAATCAGAGGGACAGCACATGTTAGAGGTTTTGGAGATAAAGTCAGAGAGGCCAGACTGAGATGGTTTGGACATGTCCAGAGGAGAGATAGTGAATATATTGGTAGAAGGATGCTGAGTTTTGAACTGCCAGGCAGGAGGCCTAGAGGAAGACCAAAAAGAAGGTTTATGAATGTAGTGACATGAAGGTAGTTGGTGTGAGAGAAGAGGATGCAGAAGACAGGGTTGGATAGAGGCAACTGATTCGCTGTGGCGACCCCTGAAGGGAAAAGCCGAAAGGAAAAGAAGAAGAAGGGAATTTCATACTACAATATTTATATGCACGGCTCTCTTTAGTGCAGTCAAGCATGATGCAAAATCAAATTTAAAGCCCTGCAACCATAACTCAAATTAATGAACTTAGGTCAAGGTTAATCGGTAAAGGTTACTTTATTCCTGTAGGAAGATTTGGTTTGCAATGTGAATTAGACATGGCTTCCATTTTTGCACTCACTTGTACACTCATCCAAGTTATAGACAAATATAACACAGAATAACAATGACTAAACTTCTCTATGCTAAATAATTAAAGATCTAAAATGAAAATAGTCATACAACCACTGAAACAAGATAAAAAAACAGACGTATTAGTTATTTCTACCACTAAAATGATAACTAATGAATTGTGCATGTGTAGTATTTGGCAAAGGAGGCATAAATATATGTATTCATTTGAATGGTGGTTGAAAGCTGTTCTTTAACCGTTTGCTATGTTTTACACCTCGAGGCTAAACCTTCAGCATGAAAGAAGGAGCTGAACTTCCTTTTTTGCAACAGGAGGGAGTTGTTATTTAAAATGGAGCTGGCTGGTCGCTGTAACTGTCTGGTGTAAGCTATGACTCACCAATCATGTTGTTGGATCATTTCACAATTTGGTTTGGAGAAAATGTGTTCTAAGACATTTCCAAACCGTGACACCAAAGAGAAGGTTGAGAAAAATATAAAGATCGATGGAAATAAAAGGAAAAGATAAAAATTTACAGCAACCTATTAACGCACCAGGGTCATAAATACTCATTCCTACACACAGTAGAATTTAATGTTTATCAAGATGTATTTTTAATTACAGTGAAAATTAAATACATTTTTGAACCCTGGATCCATGCGTTTATCTGGCTCATACCATCGTTTAACAAGGTTGAGTTCAGTCCCCCAATCTGCCATCAAGGCTCATGGAAAGTTTCTGTTTAATCTTAGTGACAACCTAGCAAACAAAAATAGCTATAATTCAAAGCATAACTTCCTTGGCAAATGTTATTAGTGTATTATATTATTGTATTATTTAGCATATATGATTGGTTTATTTCCTCTCTGTGATCTTAAGAAACAAAACACTCCAATGATATAAACATTTGTGACAAGGATTTCTTTAAAGAAATCCTGAGTTTTTTTTTTTCTGTCATGTGTCATCTCTTGAAATAGACGCATCAACTTGTGCTATTACATTCATTAACAGGTAATTTTCATATTTTATAAATAATCAACAAAATTTTCACATTTTATCTCCAAGATCCATGTTGTAAAACCTTGCGAATGTGGATAATTTCCATACAACCCAAAAAGGAAATATCTTAGTCATAGTTCTGTTGCTAAATTAAAGCTTGTACCAGCTTCTGGTTCAAGTACAGAAGTTCAAACACTTTAACTATAATTCAGCAGCAGAGCCTCTGAACTGAAAGCAGAAGGTGTTTCCATTTCCCCTCCTTACGTTCATGAGCTGGTTTTTGCAATTTAGGTGTTTTGCGATTGTTAACAGACATTATGACTACAAAGAATGTGGATTGACTCCCTCGACATTGAATTGGACTGGGGTCTTCTCAACCACTTATAGAGGGCAGCCATTCACTGTGCACATCTTCAGTGTCAAGCAACTTCTCACATTTGATTCGTGTGTGACCTAAAGTGTCTTATTTTGCATCAAGTCAGTGCTCTTCCTACACAGATTACTCAACCACACATCTGGCCATAAAGACACAATTATTTAGTTCCAAGGCTAAAGTTAAAATTAAAAACAACCTATACCAAGGCCAAACAACCGTATGTAAATTTAACTTTACTGTCCCACATGCATGTCCTACACCTCCACAATATATTTTGGGAAACATTTCAATAGATATTGTATCATTTAGGGAATTTTTGAAATTCACAAAATTAATCAAGTATTCCTGAATCTGCCACTTTACCTGAGCTTGAACCAATAATGAAACCATATCTTTCTTTGCCTCCATGTTTCTGTCACATCTTGTGAAGTGTTGGCAAACCAACCCAACAATCAATGGATAGAGCTGAGAACATAATCTCTTTGGTAAAGGAATAAATGAAAGAAATGAAAAGTTTAGTACTTTTAATGTATTTGAAAATGGGATTTTTTTTACTGTCCAAGTAGTAGAATTTAGAAGTGTGTTTTACCGATACATTTCCTTTCTGATGGCAAAGTTGGAAGGATTATATGAACTTGTGTAAAAAATACCTTTTTCTGAAAACTGTTTAACCCTCAGTTTATGATTCAGCAGGTTTCACCTAAACAGTGCCAGTAGCAATGGTTTATTAATCCCTCTGCTTGTTTGAGTGTGTAAGAGAAAGCCCTATTAGTCTGAGACTTGTCTGTGTTTATGTTGGGATGGAACTCCGTGTGGCGCCATCTTGCTATGTACGTAACAACCTGGATTCCGTCATATTTGTGTTTTCGCTGACAAGGCATGGCAACTGACGCACAGGAAAGCAGGTCTACGTGCCTCCGCTCGACTTATTTTCCTCAACCAAACAACAAACTCGAAAGCAAAGCTGGGCCAATTGAGTTGTTTTTCCATGGAGGACCATTGGAGACAAATCCCGCTGCAGTGATGTCACCATCAACGTTTTACTTTTTCACTGTCAGCCTCTGCAAATATAGTAATTCCCAGAATGATTGACGGATCCATGATGTAAGCAGCACCTCTTACATTTGCTTGGATGGTGTCGAGGATTATCTGCCAAGCTGGTGTCATTTGTTTACAAAGCTCATTCTTAATAAATACTGTATGCTCTAATGCTGCACGAAATCCCTGCTTTTCTTCTAAATAATGTTCAGATGAGCAGGGTGACATTAGGTGACGAGTGATTTTTTTAAGCCACTTTTCAACTTATTCGGCTTGTTTTCCTTTCATCTCATCAGAATACTTTTCTTGACTCTTTTAACCCCAATTTTGGCAAGAAATTTGGAATAATGTTCAGGCATAAAAAGACATCGCTCACCATTCATTTATCACGTTTCCATAGTAATCCAGTTCAGTGCGTATGCATGAATGCACCTGGTGCTGCTGATTCATGCTGAGGTCATGATCAATAAGACAGCCACCAAACAAATGTCAGACAAGACAGACAAGTCAATAAGTCAGATTTCTAACAAATAGTAGTTTTATTTTGTTACTAGACATGCTCTCCTTCCCTCTCCAGACTGCGACTAAATGAGAGGCAATGGAAAGAAAATGGGCCTATATTTTAAAGTCAGAGGAAATAAAACATGGGACTAACACAGAGTTAGGGTAGCTGGAGCCTTCCAACCTGTTACCAATCAAACCACATAAAATTGTCCCAGGGCCTTACAGTAGGAGATGTTTGACGTGAGTGCTCCGCACCTAAACACACGTAGATGCAGAGATTGCAAGCAGGTCTCGTCTCAATAGCAGCAGAATCAAACAAATTGCTAAGGTCTGTGCAAACAAAAACAATGTGCGGTAGAAGTTGTTCGACCCGTCATACACACACACACACACACACACACACAAAGTTGTGGTCTTGCCCTCTCCTTCAGTTACTTTATTTATCCATAAAAAAAGGTATAACAGCCCATATTAGGTACAATGTTTGTATTAACGCATGCCTTTCTTTGGAAATTTACCAATCATATATAAATCTTGGGATGGAGAAAATCTTTATTTAGTTATGTCACGTTTCAACCTGCAGAGAAAAGCCGGTCTACCCTGATTGCCAAAAATAAATGGTGAGTCTGACTCATTTGTCATTGATTTGTATTGACATGTGTTTGATTTCCTGAGGTTTTTGCAGATGTAAGTGAGAATGTTTGGGATTTTCCTCTGTATTACTCAGCATTTCTGCTGGATTCATAAATCCAGATATATAGTCTGGGTGGTATCAAACAATTCTATAAAGCTATGACGAAATAAAGGATTTAGGAATAGGGAGGTGGATTACTTGGTAAATCTGCAAAAGATCCATGTTTTTATACGGAATGTGCTTAATGTGCATGTTACAGGTGCTGTGAGCTAAAATGACAAGGTTGCTATTCTTTTTTCCTTAATTTTTTATTGGAAAATTGTTGTTCTGTCTTCTCATAGTGTCAAATACAAGAATCCATAGTAAAATCACCCTGGTTAACTAAATTCCACATTTGAATGTGCATATTTTCCTGTTTACATACAGAGACCAGCATGATGACAGCAAATACAGTCCAACTAATGGTGCAGCAGGTTGGACAAAATTACTGTGCAGGTTATATAATGTCACAACTCAATTAAACATGATACTGGATTCTCTATATTAAAAACAAGTCTTGGTTCGGTGTATGTCCCGATGTGTCCACTGGCTTCTGATCCCGGTACAACAGGTGGTGAATCAGAGTTTTTGGGTCAATCAGTTGCCAGACATCAGAGTGAAATTATTCTTTTCCACTTAATTTGGTCCAGTTTCACAAATATATGTACTTAAAATTGTAAAGTTGTGATTTCTAGGAGGCCAAGAAACACTCAGCAGCACCCCTTTGAATGAAATACATCATTGTGATGGGTGGGTGATGTTATTGGTTTAAATTGGTCCGTTCTTACTTTCTTGGAGCGCCTCATACAAATAAACCTGCCTGGACTTTGATAATAAAATAAAAATGTTTCTGTTAAATAGGAGCCCACTATGCCCACTGATGCATACTGAAAGGGCACAGCTTGCTTTATTTCAGAACAATTCAACAGCAAAACTCATTTTGAAATCCATTTGTGATGGTTGAGAAAAAGACTCCCCACCCTTGGCTGATAACTTTTTAACCCACGGCAGTTAAGTGTCTTGAGATCACCAAATGCGTTAAATACATGTGGATCCATTAGGAAATCTCAAAACCAACGTACAGCAATCCACGTGACAGACTGGATTGCTGTACGTTGATACGAATGGTTTAAAAACATTATGCGATCTGATCACGGGGGCATGATCATAGGGCTGTAAGGGTGCCCCCCAATGAGCAACTTATAAAGGGGATGGCGCTTTGCTCAAGGGCACCTTGAAAGTGCTCAGGAGGTGAACTGGCACTTCTCCACTGCTAGTTCACACACAGAATTTTTGGTCCACATGGGCCTTGAACCGGCCAGCCCCCAGTCCCCAGGCCAAGTCCTTGTTGACAGAGTTGTCAGTTCAGAGGATCGCCACAAACAAGTCACACATATGAAAGATATTTTGAACCACGGCTGCTTTTTATTCCCCAATAGCTATTTGAATAGGAAATTGCAGCTATAACTGAGAAGAACTTTTCCTTCTGCCTAAAGGTGATGTCAGCATTTGGTTGTTTGTTTGATTGCAAGATCACTCAACAGGTCATGGACAGAATCTGATGAAGAAGAAGTAGACTATGGCTGAAGTGGCAATCCATTTCAGTTGGTTCATGATCCGTATCGTCCAGAATTATGTTTTTTTCTATGATTGTAGGACATTGATAGAATTAGAATTTAGAAGGCTTTTCCTTTTGAAATCATGAATAATGCCCCTCAATACTTGGACGAAAACAAACAATGAATACAAGAAAGTCTGAAACAGTGCTGATTCAGTTTGATAACTGAGCTGCATTGGCAAAGGTTAGCTTTTTCCTCTTTGGATTTAACTTCCTATATTTTTTTATTTTTATCTTTGAAAACTGGCTTACATTTTTAAAAAATCTATTGTATTCCATTCTGTGTGCTGGCAGATTTTTTTTTTTTGTCTTTAATAGTTCATGTATTGTTTGTTTTTCATAGTTGTCATACGTTTCTCACAAAAGAAAGGTATCTCATGTTTGAACTAAGCTTTTGTGAAACCATTTCATGGTTATCTGGAGTAAACCGTAATCGCCATGTGATCTCTGGGTTTCCTTCAGATCCAAACGTTTCTCTTAATTGTGTCTTCAGTGGTGGCTCAGAATAATTATGTTCATTGATATGCTGTAATGTAAATGCAGAAACCCAGATCACATGTAAACACTAATTTCAAATATGATTTAATTGCTGGACCATAACAGGTCTAACAAATACTGTATGTTGTTTTGCTTGAGGAGGAATGACAGGATTTTCTCCAACACGGGTGGGCGGATTAATTAATTATCATCATTAGACTCCTGACAGTGAAATGAGGCTCATTAAAGAGAATTAGATGAAACACACACCAGGCAGAGTGGGGGAAGAGAGGGGCTGTACCTGCAGTTGGTGTGTGGGTAAGGAAGGACAAGGGTTTACAAAGAGATGCAGAGAACAAATGATAAAAACAGGAAACTGTACATCATCATTGACATCTGGCCCACGCTGGACTGGACTGGATCACTGTTTTGATGACTATTCAAAAGGTTTGTTTCATCAGAGCTGTTGCCCTGGTGATCAAGCTGCCCCATGAGGGTCTTGCCCCCTCTTGTGGAGCTAAGCTTAACTGTTTTATTCAAGTTGGAGTTGTTCCAAAGGCTTTTCTGTCAAAATTCTGTCCTTGAGCAGTTTGAATTTTGCTGCAGTACACTTGCAAAATAGTACATTCACTGTTTTGAGACACGCCATGTGCCTTATATTCAACACTTAAGGCAGTGCAAAAAAAATGAATTAATCATTCTAGTATTTCAGTGATCTCTCCCATCACTACTTACTCACCAAGTATTTTTGCCCCTGAGTTTGTCTTCTCACCTTCCGCTGGGGTGGAAAACTAAGCATCTTTAATCGAAGTTCTGACTGAGAGAACATGACGCATCTGTTTGCTTCATCTCTCTATTTACCTGGGGTCCTTATTCAGGTTCCAGCGCCGACGTAACAACCACAGGCTGCCAATCCATGTGCCGCACTCACAGTACAAGTCTTCAGGGCAGATGACGTGAAAGAGATGAAGGGAGAGGAGACAAGATTTTTGTAGCATTGAAAGCTTTCCAAAACCGAGAGGGAAAGACAAAAATGACACGGAGGCAGACAGAAAAAATATATTAAAAGTCAAAAAATCAACAAGCAAATTTGTGCACTTCTGGGAAAATGTTGGCAAAGTATTTAAGTATGAAAAAGATGCAGTAGTGCACAGATTGCACAAGAACAAATGTATTAAATAGAAGCTACAGCCCACACTGAAGTGAACAGAACATGGTATATTACATTATGCATATTTTCTCTACACAGGAGCAGTAAATTGTTCGGATTTAAGCCGTCATCCACCACATTGATTAAACACTGTGATGCTAAATTTGCTAAGAACATAACAGAGTATGGCATCACAAGTCTCTTGTTGAATTAAAGTAAGGTGTAGGCTACACCACCCCTTCCCATAACACCCCTTATAACATCTGTTCTTTGCATCACAAAGCCAGAAAAAAAAATTGTGTTAACATTAAAGTCAATGTTAGTGAACTGGTTTAAATCATGATGGTAAATCAGAACCCCTCCCCTCCTTACTATGTTACCTTATTATGACTATAGTCAACATCACAGCTCACAATCATTCTTCATTCCCCAATCCTACAAGTCATTTGGCAGGGGAAACAGTGGAAAACACTCCATCACACATGCATACTGGGAGGGGTGTTGTAATTGTGCATAGAGCCTTAATTGCACCTGATAATTGGTGGCTGTTTTAAGAAAATCTGCCCAGCTATCAGTCACCTAAATGGGGCGATGGAGGGGCCTGGTCTCACGCTCTTCGTCGGTGCAGCAGTGGAGGAGAACAGGACCGACCGTGTTTATAAGGTTCACAGGAGCGCTGTTAGGGTCTTACAGCTCCAACCCAGCCGGCCTCCCTGGTGGTCAGCCAAGAGCAATGGCACTGCCTCTCAGGGAAGCAGATGACTCACTACCAAAGTGTGTTTCTGTGCGCTGACTACATTAATTTTGCTCTAAATACATTTGAACCTCAATTCGGCTGGAGCTGCACTTGAGCAGGCACTTCATTTTAAGTGCTTTTGTGGATGTGGAGAGAAATCGCCGCCGCCACTACTGCTGCTCCCAACAGGGGATGACTGATATTAGTTTTTAAAGACTGACAAGGGTATGGGTATCCAGCTGATAAATACACTGTGCCAAAACGTTTACAGACATATAACTTCACCAGATATATGACATAAAAAACTTAATCTGGGCCATAACATTCTCCACTAACTACTAGTAGTCTGTCTTGTCTGGAGTGCAAAAACAACTGCAAACATATGAGCACTATTTTGTCACAGTTATACATCTCTTACTGCTGAGATGATTTAATACTTTCCTAATGCAAGTTTGGCTTCATGGGTGACAATTAGAAAATAAAAAGAGATGGTATTTCTCTAAATTTTACAAACCTTTCTTGAATTTTAGCCTAAAACCACGTGTTTACTATTTGTTTACTATGTTTGCTGTATATTTACTGTAGCATTTGTCAGGCAAATAAACGTTGCACTCTAGTCACTGCTAAGTGACTTTAATCCATTGGACATCAGACTCCTGTTTGTGCTTATAATCTGTAATTATAAACCTACTCTGACACTGCTAATACAATAATGCTAGCACTGTTTGCTGCTGCTTTACCCAAGTAAGGTTTATTCTCAGCTCTGCCCTGACAGGATGGTTGGACGAATATTAATGACAGTTTGTAGTGTCCTGCCACCAGACCTGAGAAGAGACAGTTGTGTAAGTGTATTAAAACATCTTCTCAGATGTGGCTACTTAGGACAAATTGCTGTCAAGTCAGGGATTGTAGACAAAGCTGTTCTATGGGTAAGAGTCTTGAAAGTGTGTGGAAATACTTATTCTAACTGTGCTCTCTGCCAACGCAGCGCAATCTCGCCTACAATAGTAAAAAAAACCCAAATGGAAACTATCATTTTGCTTGTCAACACATCTGCAGTTGCTTCTCTTGGCCGTCACTGCCCCCGCTGTGTGTCTCTCCCTAGCAGGAGCATGGCCCTCTCCGACCGACGGTGGCAACGGAAGACGAGGTCTGCCGCCACATGTGGAACATCACAGTCACCGCACAGTAGTCAGCCGTGGAGCCGGAGAGTCGCTGTCTTCTGCTCCCACAGGAATCAAACCTGGAGAGGAGAACTGAGATCTCACTGTGAGGGCCATGACTTCATGTTTTGCTCACCTCCTCCTCCCTCCTCTTCGTCCTTCTGGTTCTTATTGACTCCGTGCTCTATGACAACATCACTCTTTCTCTCTTCAGCTTAGAGACATGCAAGACAAAGCAAGTTTTTGACCATATAAAGTTTAGATTTATTTATTTCCAGTGTTGATGACAGTGTTCTATTAGGAAGAAAAGGCTTTAAGGGGCAAAATGATGCTGGGAGTTTGTGGTTCTCCCACCATGTTGTTTGTTTCTAGCAAACTGCATCCAAGACTGATTCTGATGCTAAAAGTTATTATGATGCCGGAGTCAAAATTTTTTTTTACAAGGTGTAACTCCTTCTTTTCCATCTTCTGTCTCACCTTACCTCTCATCCTAAATCTCCCCATCACAACTGTTTTTACTTCCCCCTTTCTTCTCCGTCTATGAAGCAGGTGACACAGTGAGGCAGGTTATCCAGGGAGCTCAAGCCTAAAGTGTCGCATTAGTCATCTGAAGGCAAACAAACTGCAACTAATCTGGGGACTGTTTACCAGTAAATGTCACCACAGAGGAAACATAAACGTGTATGTGTGTGTGTCATAGCCTTGGTGAGAACACCGCTACCCTCTCTGTCCCGCCCTGCAATTTCACTTCTTCGGCTAATTTCAAAATTAATCACGGCAAGCCGGGAGTTATTAATGTCCTAAACAAATAATCGACGTGGTGACTGAAATGGCGTCTCATTTCCTCGCTTCTACCCCGTACTCCACCTTTATGCCCCATCTGGAAACTCTAGCCAGGAATATGTAAATGGCAATTAATTGGAGAGCCCCATTTCTGCTTTTTTAAAATATTTTGAGTGAAAACACAGGCTGAGCGTCTCCCAGACGTGGAGCCAGATCCACAACGCTGACTGACTAAATGATGCTGTCGTCAGTCAGTTCGGAGAATAATTTCACCTCATTGCACGGCAGGCGAGGCAGGTAGAAGCAGGAATACTTTCCAGTGAGCAACTAAGGAAAATAAAACATAAAAAAAAAAAAAAGAACATGCAGACCTAACGGTAGTCCTCCTGGAATTCATAGCTTGATGTCTGCGTTGGTCTAGTGTGACTAGAACCGCCTCGCCTGACAAGCCTCCACCTGCTTGTTGCAGGATAATTCAAGAATATGATACACCTCTGTATAAAACCAAATGCAACACATAATAATGCGCATACGTCCTGACTCCATCTCCAGCCTGCCATATTTTACCTTTCTTATTTACCTTCTCTACCTCTCTCTACAAAGATTTATAATGTGGCAAGTTCAGTTTAGTATGTGAGCAGTGAGCTGTGCAAACCACGTCATGACAACTCACGCACTGCCACATGCTAACGCGGCTCTCTCTCCTCTCACACACACACACACATGCACAGACACACACACGTGTTGCTGACCAATCAGAGTTTGGAGGGGGGATGCTGAGGTAGCTCCACAAGCAATGTAACTAGGCCCCCGGTGCCACACACGGCCGGGGGAAGTGCACATGTGTGTATGTTGACTTATATTCAGCATGTGTTTCAGCAAGACAGTGTGTGTCCGTTAGGAAAGTGGGGCTAGCGATTCTCTTTAGACCAGTTCCTATTCCATTTTTTTTTTTTTATCATAAAGATTTTCAAAGTAAAGGAATTAAAAACTCCCTTAAAACGTTTTCTTTAAATACAAGAGGAAACTCTTTGTAAAACTACCAGGTACGGTACAGGTTTGAGAATTAGTGGTTTGAGTAATTTTTGACAAACTTTTTTACATTGTCAGTCTTTCTGTTGATTTGACGTGATGGCAAAATGGATAACAGAAAAAACAACTAATAAAAATCTTTTTTGGAGCTGTTGTGCTCCCACATATCAGAAGATTTGCCGTTCGATCCATATTCGATTTATGTTGAAATCTCCTTCATGCTGAACCCAAAATTTTTTCTTTCCAATGTCTTGTGGGAAACACAAGACATTGTGGAAAATCCTAAGCCATGGAAAATGATAAAATGTCTCATCAAGTTCAAATAATAAGTAAATTTCAATAATTTGAATAGTTTCCCATATATACTCAGGAAAAAAAGACACCACAAATCTTTTTTTTCTGGGGAATAAAGAAAAGATTAAAATTAGCAGTAAAAGTTGTGAAGATATGAATACATTTTAGCATGACTCTACAATCCACAGAAGAATTTGAGAACTTGAAACACTAAAAGTTGTGTGACTGTGACACTGTGAAGCTTATCCATCTCTCAAATACCCATCACGGCTGCACAAAGATATAGCCATAAACTCCAGGAGAACACTCCATAAACTGTGCTGGATTTCATACTTTCCATCACGTCACACCCTAATAACCCAAACTGTTTTGCTGACTATCCCCTCCGAGATAAAATCAATATCTATCTAAAAAATTTAATAAAAAAAAATCATATCAAGAATTGTAAAACAACTGCATCTTTTACTCATATCACACTGAACCTAATCATGTTTCATGCTCTTGTGCCTTCTCCCAAATCATCTGAGTTTGGGTTTCCAACTCTATGCGCTCCGTTGACCTCAGAGTGGGTTATCAAGCAGGGCTGCTCATATGGCTCTGACAGGGCTTTTAATAGACTGATAAAAAGGTAAGGAATCACAGGTTTGTGGAGAAAATACGTATAGCTGTTATGAATCATCGCAGGGTTGAGAAGTTTGGTGTGACAACCACAGTCACATTGAGGTAAGTAATAAATATGTAGCTAAGTCAGTGGAGCAAGCAGAGTTGAACTGAAGCTGTGCCCCAGTGAAATTGTGTTCTGAAGGGTGTGTGTTACATAGACCCACTGTGTCTGTATAGGCTTCTGACCCGTTACAAGACCCCTCTTCTGTTGCCTGCTAGCATATAGTACCAGGATGGTTTTGGGGTTGTCATACACACATCCTCCAACTCTCCAACATGTTTGTGTGGCTCTGCGCTCACGTAAAACACCTTGTTAAAAAGTTTATGATCAATTTCAGAAGGAAAGATATATCATGGATTTTTTTCCCCCAGATTTTTCTTCTTCCAAACTTACATGTGCAGAATCTTCAGTCGGAGCTTATATGTGATGAATTTAACTTTTATCATACAAACATGATTATGGTGCAATTTTTTGTTTTCAACTGACAGCAATTGATGGATCAAGATTCAAATTTTTGAAAACTTGTAAGACTGGGTGTTAAATAACCAGTTTTTGTCTTATCCAGATAATCAGTGACCTCAAAAAATTGACGTACATGGTTACATCTACTTAAAAAAATTCAGAAAGCCTGTTTTTAGTCCCCTAGCAGAGATGTAGTGCATTGTGTCATGGAAACCTTAGCATAAATACATGAAGTCAACCACCTGTTGGTTGATGTTTTGGATCAAATCTGTGAAAAAATACCCTATTAAATAATTAATACCATATTCCTAATACAGCAATGTGATAAATATTGAGGCTTGTGCCCAACAGCCTTCAGGAAACTGTGTCTCTATATACTACAATCGTATTTGGGGCAATCCTTCATTTGGCTCAGATTATTTGATGGATGTCTGGCTGTGGATCCACATTTCTTTCTCATCGTACACATACACTACCGTTTGTACTAGGGGTGATGGTGGAGGAGACTAGATGTAACAGAGACAGGAGGGGGAAAAAAAAAGAGAGAGACGGGTGGCGTCAGAAAGAAGCACGGCCTCAACAGTCCAGTGGAAGATTTCAATTAGTCATGGAAACAGGAGCGGCCCACCCTGCTCCAGTAGTGACAGACTTCACTTGTCCTCCTGACATATATTTGCAAATCTTCTCCTCTGCTGCTACAAGCCCGTTCTGTTCTGCCGCTCAGCATCTGAATTTCTTCTTCCTCCCTTACTCATCATCAGTCCTATTTTTTACATTCATCCCATTGTTTAGTCAACATACCTCTTCCCTTCCTCTCTCCGACCAGTTTCTGTCTTTGCCATCAGAGCTTTGACAGCTTTTTACGTTTCATTTTTTCTCCGCCACAGCGAGAGAATGGCCAGGCATTGGGGGCCTTGTTCAAACAAACAGGAGGCCATGTGGTTCGCCGAGGGTGGCTACATGCCATAACAAACCAACGGCTCCTGGCCGTCGCAAACACATGGTGCATAAGGCCCCGCTATGGCAGCGAATGGGGGCTAAATGGGACCTGCCACACTGGTTTCTATGACAACCAGACAGTAACACTCATAGTGGTGAGGTGCGGAGTGACCGTGATTGGAGCGTATGTATTGAACCATCTGGATGGATGGTTTGACACGTGCAAGATGGGATTGTAAGCGCAAAACAGGAAGGGGAATGTCCCATTAGGTCTTTTAAAAATAACATACAAGGTAAATAATGAGTGAAATGAAAAGAAAATAGACTACAGATTGCATGGAGACCAAGGATGTGTGATCGTTGAGTCTAGGTTGAGTCAAGTGCATCATGTTAAGCTGCTTTAACTGACCATAACCTAATGTCTGCGTGGATTTTGTAATTAAGAGTTCACTTTTTCAACAGCAAAAAAAAAGAATTTAATCATTGTGTTTCACGTACTCAAAAGTTACATACAAATTGAGTACCTCACTCACATTTGTGGATTTGAAGCAGCACCGAGGATCTCTTAATATCTCTTAATGTTGTGTTGCATGTTATGTATTTACTCTGTACACAAACTGAAATTTAAGAACCACAATCTGTGGTTTTAGGGATGCTGCAACTATATTTTGCAAATTGCTAAACTGTCTAACTCTGGACTTCAGCTGCATTTAGTCAGGCTGAAATTACTATAATTTCCAGTGCCTAATTTAAGAGTCTTCAAGTGGTGCAACAGGGAATCTCAGATATTTTTAAAGGTTCCAATATATCCACCAATATGAATGTGCGTAGAAGCCAAACAAAGATGGACAACTCCATCAATATAGTGTTTCACATAAACACAATCACCTCTGCCATCCTAAATTATTATGGAGTTGTCGCTTGACTAATTAAGAAGAAACAAGACAGAAGTACGACATAGGTTTACAGTTACACCTAAATAATTTAAAATGTTTACAGTAAAGTAAACATCTTTAAAATTTTAATGTAGATTACAAGAACCACGACTAAGGGGTCAGAGAGGGAAAAGGGGAGTAATCTCACTGCAGGCAGAGGGTGAAATGTAGCAACATTTCTGACCAGTCCAAACAGTTTATGCCATGCATCTCGATAAGATCTCCCCACTACAAATAAAAAACACATTAGCAGTTTGTTTCCACAAACCTGCCTGCAAACTGCTGCTCCCAGCTCGCACTTAGAGAAATACTTTCCAAGTAAGTGGCCAGATCAGTGCAGAGATTACCAAAGGACCAAAGCCATCTCTGGGACCACCTCTACCTTCATCCACCGCTGGACTCATAATGCTGTTTGAATGACACCTAAAGACCCCCCATGTCTTTTCTTCTCTTCCTTTTCTTCTCACTTCTTCATATTGTTCATATTTTCCCTTTATCTTTATTTTTTTTCTTGGTATCACCTTACTCTTATATTTTTCCGACAAAGGATAATGTCTCTTGTGGATCTCTTCTCCGTTCTTTGTCTTTGTCCATTAATCTCATGTTAATAGTTCTGCATCTGTCTTTATGTCCATGCTCCCCATCCTGTAACCCCGTTTCAATTCAGTTTCAGCAGTGAGTGACGGACAGAGATCCATAGTGAATCAGTCTTGATGAAGGAGAAAGATTAGGCATATTTCTAAACTGATGACTCAAATTAAATTAAAGGGTTACTTGAACGTAAATACCTCATGACTTTAAACTAGAACCAGCTGTTCCATGTTGGTTCTTTGTCAATAAAGACATTTTGTTCATTTACATATTTACCTTAGACAGAAATTACTTCTGATTCATTATTCCTTAAGCATAGTATTCTGGGGTAAATATTAACACAGGTAAACATTTTTTTTCCATGAAAAAAAAAACAAAAAACAGTTCAACATCAATGCTCAAGTGTAGCTTTACTACAATAATTGACCTTTTGAAAACCTTCTTTAATTTGGATTTGTAATGTTGAGAGAAGAGTTGAGCTGGATTTAGTTGGTGACCATTTTTGCTTCTCACAATAAAAATTACATCAAGAGAAGTGTCAGGTTACATGTTTACTATCTAACATGAGCTTCAAATGCTAGCATTTCTGGCCGGCTGGCCAGCAACCAACAGTTGTATCATTTGATTAAATTTTTCCAATCAGATAGTCAGATGGACTTGGTAGCTCCGTTCAACAGATTTTGCACATATGATGATGATGAAGAGATACAAATCTTCTTCTTTTCCTTTCGGCTTTTCCCTTCAGGGGTCGCCACAGTGAATCAATTGCCTCCATCTAACCCTTTCCTTTGCATCCTCTTCTCTCACACCAACTACCTTCATGTCCTCTTTCACTACATCCATAAACCTCCTCTTTGGTCTTCCTCAAGGCCTCCTGCCTGGCAGTTCAAAACTCAGCATCCTTCTACCAATATATTCACTATGAAGAGATACAAATATTGAAATAAAAAGAAGGAATCTTTAAAAAAGGAATTGTTATGATAACCTGTCACTGATGACAAAGAACAAAGAAAATTGGAAAACAATTTTATAGCTGTTTTTTACTCACTTGCTGTGTTGTTGTCACAGTTCTGCCCCCCCCCCCCCCCCCTCTCCCCCTAACTAATTTCCCCTCTATCAGAGAATTTGTAAACTTCTAGTCTGTGCTTGGAGCACATCAATATCCTTTACAGGATCAGCTTGTTTAGAAAAAGAAATCAAAATGTGGTTTTCTGTTTGTGTGTGTGTGTGTGTGTGTGTGTGTGTGTGTGTGTGTGTGTGTGTGTGTGTGTGTGTGTGTGTGTGTGTGTGTGTGTGTGTGCCTGTGCGTGTGCGTGTGTGTGTGTGTGTGTGTATTGTATTCCCGCTGTTACAGTGAACAGAGCTTGGTTCGACAACACTGATTGCACCCCAAGGCCCTGGGAACATTGGCGGCGTTGTGTGGCGAGGGGAGACTCCAAGTCTGATAGATTAACATTAATATGGACTAGGGGAGAAGGTTGGGCATATTAAAGGTCATTTCCCTTCTTCATGGCTAGCGAGGGAAAATGCAACGGGCCATTGACTACAGGGCCACACACGCTTGAACGAATGCACCGTTTACCTGAAGTAAAAAAGGAGCGTGCAGGATGAGATGTCATATACTGTATGTATGTGTGTGTGTGCATTAAAAAAAAAAATATATATATATATATATATATATATATGTATATATATACGTATATACATACATATATACACACACAGACACACACTGGTAAACTGCTGTGTTGACAGCATATTAACAAAACAGTGAATTTATAACTCCCAATCTGGTGATTAAGAATTGTGAACTTGCTTGCTCTTAGCTTCAGTTTCTCCTCACACAAGGCCTGTTTTCTGTCTATAAATCTGACGGCCAAGAGTTTTCTCCCCCAGATTGCCTTAGCCAATATAGGATTAAGACTGTTTTTCGTACATTTTACACCACCCCTGGCCAAATATGTGAAAATTATGTCCCCTAAGGTATCAGCAGCATGTATTCATTTGTCTTTGGTCCACTTGTAGAAAAATCCATCAGATTTTCTTTTCTTGAAACTAAATGGCAAAAGAGTAAGTCAGAAAGTTATTTTCCACTAAATCCTTGGCAACATTGAAGCAGTATTAGGGATTCTTCATCTCCTTACCAACTCGACTTACAATTTTATAAATATAGCAACTATCAGTGTCAGGCCTCAACCCTGTATTTTAATGTTTAACATCATTGCATTGGAAATATATATCAAGTTTTAACATTTTTACAACTCACCTAGAGGGACTTTTTTTGTCCATAGAGACTGCTCACTTTTTATTTGTCTCCCAAAGACACACTAGAAGGGAAACTTAAAGCTCAACTATGGTTAGCTTTCCACTAGCACCTCACTTGAGAAGCAAAAACAATAAAAACACCAACATGTCAGTGTAGAACAAATGATGTAAGTACATACCTTGGATTTGCCTTACATACCACAGCCTGGATGTGTGTTTATCTCAAGTTTTGCTTTCCTGTGTGGTTTCATCACAGGATGCTTTGGTGGGAAAAACATGTTATGTAAAGCACAGTTGAGAAATAATATGAGCCTCATAGGCAGAGGTGGATGGTGTGTGTGTCTAAAATTTGTTTGGATTTGTTTTTCCAGAAATAGTATGCCCACTTTTCCAGATACACAAATATTTTCATATTATTAGAAATGGTCTTAAATTAATGTAAACTCTATGTATGAATAGCAAATGTTAAAAAACATTGCCCAGTTGAAGCAGAGGTGAGAACACTTCAGGGAGCTTAATACATTTAACGGGGTTACAAATATACAACATTGACGATTACAGGCAGAACTGCACAGTAGAACATTTTATTATAATTACAGCAGCAGGACATGACTTAAAAAAAACAACAACAAAAAACAAAACAAACTTTTATCATATTTCCTAAAACCGACTGTGAATAAAACACAAAAAGGACAGAATTGCTCCTACTCCTTTAGTGATGTCCGATGTGCTTAAGAAGGTTTGCACCTTGCCTGAATCCAAGCCTCCAATCAGGACCAGTGGGAGTGTCTGACATCATCCAAAGCTTCCAAAGCCCCTCCCTGCAGAGGAGGCTTGATAAATTGGACCAGAGGGCAGCATAGATTTGATAATGGATGACACTTCATTCTGTAAGGGTGTTCATGCACCCTGCACTTCTCAGATGAGGCTGATTGTAGTAGCATAGTCCATATTCCTAGGGTAGAGGTGCCACCCTGCAGTTAATTCAGAGACCGCATATCTTTGGCCCCATTAAAAGGAATGTCTAGCATTACTTTTATGGTGCCCTGTAACAACCAAGTGGTCTGCAAACAGACACCAGACTTAACAGCAAATGCTAGATGTGCCAGGCCTAATTCAATGAGCTTGACTTCCAATGGCTGCTTGACAGTCCACAGCCATGTGATTTGAGGTTTTAGGTCAGCATGTGGAACCACCATGGAAAATAAGTTGGAACAAGCTGTGGTCAAGTGATGATTGGTCTGAGCGCTGTTATAGGAAGACCCTGGTAGTTTCTCGTCTCCTTTTAGACTGATGGACTTTGATCCAGGTGCTTTGCTTTATTTTTCATCCACGCTTTTATACCAGGTTCAAATAAAAGTATCAGCTGTGTTACCTCAAAAGAGTACAAAGAAGTGAAAGGTCAGATTTTTTAAATTAATTTTCTTAGGTTATACCACAAGGGTTGTTAACTTGTGTTGTAATTAAAAATACCAATTTGCAGCTTTTCAGTGTGCCTTTGACAGTAAGTGAAGACATCAGGATGAGTTTAATATTGTACATTATACAAATAAATGCATGGTCAACACAAAATAACAACAAAACTAATAAGTTTCTTATTTCCATATGTCAACAGTGATGGACCACCGTTAACATTTGCTTGGCGATGTCTTTCTGGTTACCTGATGAAATTACGTAAATCCATATTTATTCTTCCATTTGTTTTGATTTGGTCTCTGTAAACATCAGTAAAACATGTGTGGCTATTATCAGTTACAAATTCCAGTAGCTTCATCTGCTTGTTGCTAACTCCATCCCTACATTGTTGGACAGTTTCCCTTAGTGGGATACTACCTGCTGGGGTCTAAGCGCCAAAGACTATATTCTGTTTCACAATAAATCATGTTATTATTATGTTATTGTTGCCATTATTCATGCTATTTGTTTATTTATTTATTTAATTTTAATTTAGATTTATTAATTCTCATTGTTTCTCTGTATTTGATCACCATTCAGAGATGTCATATGTCAGTCATGTTATATTAAATGGAATCTGGTGAGTTAGGCTACAGGGAGAAAAAAATAGCAAAGATGGAGAACTTTAAATGCTTCGGGTCAACAGTCCAAAACAATGCTGAGTGTGGTAAGGAGGTAGAGAAATGGATTCAAAGCAGGATAAAATGGGTTGATCAAAGTGTCAGGTGTCTTACAGTACGTGACACAAGAGTCTTTGCTAGGATGAACGGCAAAGATTATGACAGCCAGGAAAAGAAGACAATAGGCTGAGCTGGAGGTGGCATTAATGAAGATGTTGAGGTCCTCCAGTTGGATAAGATCAGAAATGAGTCATTAGAGGAACAGCCAAGGTGAGATGTTTTTGAGACAAAGTTGGAGAGAGCAGACTTTGATAGATTGAACACTGCCAGAGGAGAAATGGTGAGTGTATTGGCAAAAGGGTGAGAAGGATGGAGCTACCATGCAAGAGGGCAAGAGGAAGACCAAAGAGAAGGTTGATGGATGAGATGAGGAAGACATGACGGTGGTTGGTGTTAGAAAGAAGGATAAAGAAGATATGCTTGTTATGGAAAAGGGTGACACGTTATGGCAACCCCTAATTTGACAAACCAAAAGCAAAAGAAGAGAAAGAGTCTGGCAACTTTCATCACCTATACTGTCTTAGTCACATGGTCTACATCCACAGTTTGGTTCGTTTTTAGATAGAAACACATAAACTGACATGCGCTTTGTTGATAATTACATAAGTCTTGCATACAAAGCATTAAGCAAGTAATATCTAGCACACGTGCACACAGAGTCTGAAGTTGGCAAGAGGTCAGAGGAAGCCCTCTTTCATTACAGGATATTGAAACCACCAGTAGGACGCGGGTTTAGGTTCCATTCCTCTGTGTGCCATGACCTGTTTGTGTACTTTGGATAAGCCTTGTACTCCCTCGGAGAGAGGAAACAAAATCAACCAAACAAATGTGGAAAGGCTTAAGGGTCCCTATTGATTGGAATTAATCGCTAATGGCGTCATGGCAGGAATAACAAACAGGTTAGTAAAGACTTTATTATATAAATCAGCTGGTTTTACACTAATCACCACTGAGTACCAATAATTATTCAGCAGGAGGAGGACATCTATGTTCATGAGTAACAGAGTTTGCAAGTTATGTCTATTTTCTATAAAGGATGAAAACTTATCAATATCCACTTTTCTTTTTGCATTTTTTATTCCCCACCTCTATGAGACCTCTGACTTCCACGTTGGTGCAGACTATTCACAAATCATTGTCTTGCCAAGGCCATTTGAACCTTTTACTGATCATCGCACTGTGTGTCGGTGACATACAAATTAGTACCTCGAATGCAGTCTCATTCTCTCTTTCTCCACCACCACATTAACAAATTTATAGCTTTAAGATATATAATGTTTTCCTTGGTTCTGTCCATATCTTGCTTATTTAAAGCCACGCAGCCTCATACATTACCTGTGGAGTCTGAGTATTAACATTATGTCACCATGGGATCAGGGGTTCTGCTCCTGCACTTAAAAGCCCCCTGATGACAGACAAAGACATAATCAAACGAACTTAGAGGAAAACATGCCAGCCTCACTCTGCGCATGCTCTGCACAGTGTAAACAAACACAGTAAAGATGTACTGTCTATATTTAAGCTTCATTATGCAGGTTTTTGCTCAGGCAGCCCCAGGTGGCAGCAAACAAAATCAGTTTGGAAGCTTTTAACAAATTGAAATCCAGAAATGAGA
This sequence comes from Antennarius maculatus, assembly GCA_013358685.1. NCBI lineage: Eukaryota > Metazoa > Chordata > Actinopteri > Lophiiformes > Antennariidae > Antennarius > Antennarius maculatus. The sequence continues at coordinate 4,925,914 of CM023626.1, read as the reverse complement.
TTATTTTGGAGTACAAGGGTCACATGGTTTCTGGCCTGAGACCATTTAATAGACAGACCTTGTCTACCCCTGGTTTCTGCGAGTTGTTGAAAGGTCAGCCAAAAAGTGATTTTCCATTCTGAAATGCTGTCATAGCCTCAGGGGGCAAGCATGTCTTTTATTTCATCATAACAAATAATGATTACAGAATTGGTTAGACCCCAGAGGAGACATAAACCAAAAACCACTATTTTAGGTGTTGAAAAAGCAGTGGAATATGATCTTGGATAAGTACTATATATATATATATATATATATATATATATATATATATATATGTGTGTGTGTGTGTGTGTGTGTGTGTGTGTGTGTGTGTGTGTGTGTGTGTGTGTATATATGTGTGTGTGTGTGTCTCTCTCTCTATATCTCTCTCTCTTTCTCTCTCTCTCTGTCTCTCTCTGTCTGTGTGTGTGTGTGTGTGTCTCTCTCTCTCTCTCTCTCTCTCTCTCTCTCTCTCTCTCTCTCTCTCTCTCTCTCTCTTTTTTTTTTTTTTTCGCTCTGCCCTCTGCCCTCCGTTGGCCTCGCCCCTCCGCCCCTGGCCCCTCCTCTCTGTCCTTCCCCTCCCCTTTGTGGCCTGTGCCCTCTGCTGTTTCTCTTGCCCGTCCCTTGTCTTCTTTCCTTCCTTTGTCGTATTCTTGCTCCACTCCTCCTGTTCTTTATGGCATACGCACAGAAGTTTCTGAGCATACGCTTGAACTTCCATCATGTCGACTGAATAAGGAATGTGATGGAAAAGATATCCCACCATCATAGTCTAACTGCCTATACTGTCAGTTGTCACTTTGGTCCTGTTGATTTTCTCCTCCAATGGCAGTATCTGTTGAATGTAACTCAGTCACTTCTGCAATAATAGCACCGCACATTTGTTTTGCATTGGTTTTTATAGACCACGTCAAAATGACAGATTTTACATACTGTAACAACTGGAATCTGAAATGCTTTTGCTTCTGTGGTTTGCAGCTCCTCATGGAGAGTAGAGATGCTGATTGCCCAGTGCTAAATCTGTCTGGGTGGTCTTGTGTGAGGTTTGTGGGAAAACATGTTGTCTCTTCTGTCATTGGCACATGGCTTAAATTTAAGGATGTGCAGCTAGCACACCATCGGTTCGTGCTAGGTAGGTAAGACAAGTAGGCTGAGCTGGATGTCATCCGGGGTATACCCTGTTTTTTCCCATAGGTAGCTCAAACATCACTGGCACTACAGTATCTTCTTTGAGAGATGACCACAGGTGGATCAGATGTTATAATTCTGTCTTGATTTTTAATTCTCAGAGCCGGATGCTGCCTCTCCCCACTGAGGTCCTACTTTATGCAGTCAGACTTGCTTTTACAGCTTTAACACAGACCGTTACATTGACTCTCACATCACTAGTGACTCATTGTCATATATTTACTGGGTAGTCTAATTCATCTGCTAGAAAATTATAGAATTCACATTTCAAACTGAAAAGCTGAAAAAGCTAAAAACTACAATTTAATGCTGTTTTATGCCTAAATTTACTTTTTATTCTTAGTTCAAAGGGATATTTCTTTCTGATTCCCATAAGGTCAATATTAATTGCTCTGCAAGTTGAAGCTAACATTCAAAATTCTTTTCAGAGCGACTTTAGTCGTTTTTAATTCCAATTCATTTGATGCAGACACTCGACTTTTATGACACAGAAACTTGTTTGCACTCATGTTATACTAAAGCAGGCAATTTGATAGTCTAGGCCACTTGGAGACGATTAACCCAGCTGGACTTTGTCCTGGATTGCACATGTACAGTATGTACACTCATGCCCATGCACATGCATGGACACACAGTCTCCTTAAGCCCCAGTTGTGTAACAAGAACCGCTGGCTGTCAGCGCGGCGCTGTGAAAACAAATTAGTCCAATGATTAATGGAAGGGTATTAGAGCAAGAAGATCAACCTGCTGTGAAGATGGGACACCCACTGCAGAACACCATGTGGTCATCTCACACGTACATTTTCATGACTGTGTTTGTGTAGGCCCGTACACACAGTATTCATTTCTTCATTACTCAAACAAACTTTATAGAGAAAGAAAACATGTTTTTTATCTATTGCAGAAATTCATATACATACAGTGCGCCCTCGTGCATTTATGCTCGCGACTTCACCTCATTGCGAATTTTTGGTAGGCAGTCATGTAATACCCTGTGCGCATTCTATTGGCTGACGGCATTCAGAAGTACATTCAGTTCGGATTTTTGTGACACAAAAATGCTTTAAACAGTCGATAAGAGTGTGGGAAAAGGTAATACAGGTAGAAGGTGGTTTAATATCAGTATGGGGTCACAAAGGTTTAAATTACCATTAATAATAAGATGAATAGTTCATCACTAGATTTCGGAATTCATTCCTGGAACGCATTAATCGCAAAGAAAGAAGGTGCGCTGTAGTACAACTCATATTGCGACTCGGTCAGGTTTGTTATTTGGATTGAAAAGATTTCTGTGGACCATTTCCAAAGACTTCCAGAAGACTGCAGTAGATGGTAAGCCACCCAGCATGAATCCCAGAAGCAGGATCTGCACTTCCTCTGAATTAGCCAACAAGCTGTCTGCTTGTGGTAGGATTGTGCCAGTCATCTGTGAGGACACCAACTTGAAAACATAATAGAATAAGTGCATTCCAGCAATTCTTTAAAACATTTTGAATTTTATTACTACGGAACTTACATACATAACAGAGCCCTTCTGATCTGAACTTCTTTGATTTTGATTGACTTTAAAAGCTTAGACTGAAGATGACCAAAAACCTAAAAGGGACATTTGATTTCTTTAAAGGGTAACTTTTTTTTAAATTTTACATACTAATGTTATTTCTTTGTCCTGTGGCATGAATTTTTTTTTTTTATTTTCAATTTGAAAACTTGCAGTGCAGTATATAGAAACCTGTGGTGTTGCTGACCTTGCTACTTTCGAACCTATAGGTGTTTACTATCCAGGGGTGGGTAACATATCAATTCACACACCGTGTTCTCAAAAATTATCAAATGGAGGACTGCTTGTAACTGAGGTATATCTTTACCCGACCACTAATGTGTCTTTACATTGTAAAAGGTGAAGACTTTGTAGTTCATGGGTTTGGGTTTGGGTTAATAAATGACAAGAAAAAAAGCTTGGGACTATGAATAAAGGTAAATGACACATTATTTGACACAAATCCATGTGAGAGTAAAAGGCAGTTTTAAATCTCAGTTTCTTGAGTATCCAGAGGCTGTGCTTGGTCTGAGAGAAAGTGTCCTTCTAAATGAATATAATGGAAAAGACATCCAGTGCTTCAGAAAAACAGTCAAACATAACCAGGGAATTCCACTCTTCTTGAATTTCTTCATCTCATGGTGCTCCTGCTCAAAAGGCCAGCAGTGTTTTTGGAGAATATCTATTACCTATTACAGAAAGCCACAAATTAGTCAAAGCGGAGAGTGAAATGAGACTGATCGGGAAGAAGAGCTAATCAGATTAGAATAATTTTTCATTAATATCATTAGTACGGTGGATTGAGAGGGAAACTGAGAAATGATGAGGATAATGCTTTCAACGTGCTCTCTACTGTGAGCTGGCAGGATCCGACACCAAAGTAAAGAGATATCTTTTTCAGAAAATTAGCCACTGGAAGCGATCATGACCAGAGCAAATATTGACCTGTTTGGATAAGTGATAAGGGGGAAAAAATAAATACATTGTGAACTTTTACACCATGTGCCGATACTCTCCATCCTCTTCGTATGTTGAACTAAGCCGAAATGACCAGCCGCGGTTTCCACCTCAACATTTATTCTGGAGCAGCTCACCAATTATTTTTAATGGAGCCGAAATAAGAATGGTGCAAAGATCTTTCGAGGAGCGGAAGGCATAAACTGCCTGTGGGAGGGAAGCTGCAGTGCAGTGATGACCTCATACAGGAAGGTGTGGTCTTCTTCTCCCCTTTCAGGGTCTTGAGATGATGGGTGATGGGATATGAGGTTTTGGATCTGTACATTCCAGGGCTGCATGAGCGCTTCGACTGACTCGTGTATCGCAGATTGACAAGCCAGTGAGGAGCTACAGATGTCGCACTAGTCAGGAGGCAGATTGCTAACGTGGTGAATGGTGATGGATAGAAGAAGGGATGGAAGAGCGGAGAGGAGAAGAGAACTGAGAGAGAGGTGTAAAAATAAAGGCTGAGGAAAATGGATTTGAGGACCAGAGAAGGAGAAAGGTGGAAATATGAGATTTGTGTTTGAAACGGAGCCAGGAGGGTAGAGGAATTGCAGATGTAGGGTGAGAGGCCACAGTCCCTCTAGTAGCTACAGTGGATGTAACCTAACCAGCAAAAGCACTTAATGGCATTTTATATAACTATTAAACAATGACTGGATACACACAGCCTTTTTATAGCATTTGAGCACTGAGTACTTTGAGGACTTAAACAGTGGAGGGACTGGGGAGATTAAAAAAATAGTACTAATAAAATCATTCCAACATCCGGGCCAAAACCTACACGCTCATTGCAAAAGCGGTCACACTTATGCAGAGTCCACAGCACACCTTGGGTTTCATATGTAACTGAGGCCCAGCCACAGCGGCCTCAGCTCCTCTTTTTAACAGGTACATTCCACTGTAGGTTCACTCAGTGATCGCATGTAGAAGACCAACAGGTCTTCCTCCTCCTTCAGGATCCCAAGTGAGATCAAGTAACAGAGACACACTGATTTTTCAGTAATGCTCGAGAATAAGGGGCAGCAGTGGCTCAGTGGTAGAGCGAGCGATAGAGTGGGTCGTCCAATGATCTCAGATCATTGGACGACCACACTCGATTCCCGGTTCGATTCCCACTCCCGCCCAAAACACCCGGAGGAGAGCTGACTGTGGGAGATGTCAGCTCACCTCTGGAGCACTGCCGAGGCGCCCTTGAGCGAGGCGCCCCTGAGCAAGGCGCCGTCCCCCTTACAAGTTGCTCATTTGGGGCGCACCAAGCAGGAGCTGCCCTCCACTACCTCCTTTGCATGAGTACAGGCCCCCTGTGTGTGTGTGTGTGTGTGTGTGTGTGTGTGTGTGTGTGTGTGTGTGTGTGTGTGTGTGTGTGTGTGTGTTCAGGGCCTGTACACACTAACTAACATGCATGTGATTTGATTTGATCTGGACTAACTAGAGTGTGCTACTAATTTTCCTTCGGGGATTACTCGAGTATATAAAATAAAAAAAAATAAAAAATCACTCAAAGTGCCTGAATCTGTACTCTGTGTGGTTTACAAATGTTTAATTCCAATGTATACTCTACAAATAAATCACTTGAGACGTGAAGCTAAGTTTTGTGTGCTGTCATGAGTTAAACTGATCCATTAACCTCTGAGGATCAGAGATATACAGGTTAAAAAAAAATTCTAAGTCACAAATATACACATTGAAAGGCAGCACGGTAGTGCAACGCTGTCACCGCACAGCGAGGTGGTTCCGGGTTCGAGTCCCGCTCTGTGTGGAGTTTGCATTTTCTCCCTGTGTCTGCGTGGGTTCTCTCCGGGTTCTCCGGCTTCCTCCAACAAAAGCATGCGCCTCAGGCTAACTGGCAGTTTCAAATTTCCTGTAGTGTGTGAGTGTGAACGTGCATGGTTGTCTTTCTTTTGTGTGTGGCTCCTCGGCACACTGGCATCACACTTGGAGTTTGCCCCGCCTTATGCTCTAAACTGGCTGGGATAGGCTCCAGATCCCCATGACCCACTGTGTCAGATAAAGCGGTGGAAGAAAATGAATGAAATTAATGAAATTTTACCCATTTACAGTTTTCAGCTGAGTCAGGAAATAAAAGTCCCATGCTCTTTAATTGACTTGTTGCTCTGCTTCGATGTCCAAGTGATGATCAAGACATTTAACATCAGCTTCAAACCTGTGTGACTAATTCTAGTTCTACATCTTACTGCAAATGTAAATCACTTCATTTATATAAATGCACACTATTTGCTCTGGGACTTATTTCCAAACGTTTATGTGTTCCGGAATTAGTAGGCAGGAGTTGCAATGGTATTAATCACCAACTTTTCTTGCCAGTAGAACAAGGTTGTCAGCAAAATTCTGGGAGCCAAACTGCGACACGGCAGATCTTAGTTATATTTACTTTTTTTCTACAGCAGCACCATGGGAGCTGCTGTGAAAGCAAGCTCTGTCTAATCAGGACAGTAAATTCTGGATCACTTAACTTTAATATTTCATCTGCCAGCAGTTTGGTAAAAGGGATGTTTTTGTCCCATCATGACCGTGATGTTCTGACCGAAACTCATTAATGAGGGAAATTATATGCGAGTAATGGCTGCTATTTGCTTATTAGCTTAGCATAAAAGCTCAGTTTTAAGTCGGTGTTCTTTTAATGATAATCACAATGTTTTTGACAGAATTGTTGAATCTACGGCTAACACGTCAGGATGTACGAGGATGATTATTTCTGTGAGTTAAACTTTTTATTATCCTCAATAACTCATATGTTAAAATTTAGAGAAAATGGCCATATTTATCTGAAAAAAAAGACATATGCTTCAAGCCTCTTGCAAAAAAGAAATCAGAGATGTGTTGTGGAACAAGGTGCACCACATGTTTAAAAAATAACAAACCAGGAAATGGCAACTAAAAATAACTGAAAAACCATATCATAATATTTTCTGAGGGCACTGTACTTGCATGAACGTGCGAGTGGGTGACACAAGAAAACAGACAAAGATGTTTTTTTTATAGGTGTTTTCTTAAGGCCTCAGTCTGAAAATACATCATGGAGTTCATGAAAAGGAAGAGTTCAGAATTTCTTGTTTACAAAGCACCAATTCCATTTTACATTAAATCAGTTAATTAATATGTATATTTAATAACATTTTAGTTTACTTTCCAAGATACTTCAGTACATCCTGTTCCATTGAATATTCATTCATTTATTAATTCATTCATTCATTCAGTAGAGTAGTTGTTTGTCTTTTGTGTAGCCCTGTGATGCACTTGTGACATGTCAGGGCAGTTAGAATTGATTTTTTAAAAATATTTGTAATTAATTAGTATTTTAATTGACTGTTTTTATTCATGTGTTATATCAAATAAAAACAAAGATGTAAGTAAATTAATCGAAACTAAAATTTACAGAAGCAGTACCGATTCATAGCTGGCTACCCAAGTAACATCCTGTTCAGAAAAATTATGAGCGCAGTTGTAACATACCCCATACAGAATGTATGCAGATATACAAGGGCATTATCCAAATGACATGAACATTGCTTTAAACTTGAAAAATGTGTTTGTGATGTACCATTATGCAAAAGCGTTTTAAAATGGAGAAGTGAATGTAAACCACTTCATTGAACTGAGGTAGAGTCAGGGGTGAAACCTTCTTATAGCAAGTAGCAACTGCCACAAAGCAGACCCGAGCGATCAGCCATGTTTGTGAAACAGCATGTACCTGGCGGGCAGTACTGCCATTAATCCTGGCAGCTCTGCTGGACAAGACTGATGGAGTGCTGACAGCATAGATGAATGGGTGGGGAGGGAAGGAAGGAAAGAAAGATGGAAGGTGCAGAGACTGGCACTGCCAGATGGGTGGAGGAGATGAGGAGGAGAAAGGTGTGTAAACTGGCAGAAGACGGTCAGATGGAAAGTGCCAGGCAGGGTTCGTGAAAAGTGTGTGGGGTCAGTAAAGCAGAGTATAATGGGGTGGAGGCTGATGCCGATGTTCGTCCTAAGCGCCACAGGCTTCCTTTGCTCCAATGATAACTTGCGGTTTTTGAAGTGTTCCTCAGAGCCACAAAGAGGGCTAAGAAATGGCCGGCACTTGGCAAGCAGCTGGCTGTTCCATCACAAACAAGGACCTGGGACCCTCGGTCTTCAAGAAGGAAATGTCTCTAAACCATATACCACCCAGTTTACTCTGGCACTCTGCTGGAAACCAGACTTTTATATGCATAGCTTTAACGTCAACTTTTAGAGCAGATGATGGACGAGGGCAGAAAGCTACCTGCTGGTAAAATGAACACCGGGATTGTAAAAGGCACATATTACTCCTCATTGGTGACTTGTTATAGCAATTAATGGATTTGGGATTCAAAAGTAGGGGGAATTTATTTGGAAATCTAGTTTGTTCTTGTTGGGACGCTCTTTCATTCCCCGTTCACCCCAGAGAGTCTGTAACTTGCATCTCAGGCTTGAAACAGTCCAGAACACAGTGTGAAAACCACAGTTCCCAAACACCACCGTTAAAAAACATGCTCACGTTCTATATGAGCTGGTCAACACTGAAGAAGGTAATAACAGGGGGCGTGCCACTTTGGAATCTGAAATAAGTCGTTTGGAACATTGCCGCTACATCTGTAGTGTTTATCATGACATTTGTAGTGGACACAAGCATAGTTTTAAAGGTTCTTATGTATATCCATTAGTTTGTTGCCCTGCTTGTGGCCTTCAAATATTTCTTAGACTTCTGAGAGTGTCCTATTGTTTCACTATTTGTGAGTGTGCAAAATATATTAAAAGAGAATGTTGCGAATGTTGGAATATTTTAACAGCAATATTAAGCCAAATATTTTGGAATTCATACAAGATAAATAGAATCTTTGGTATTTCTGTTTCTTGTTGAAATTAACAAAGTTTTATTTTAAAATGTCCCATAGTTGCCCAGAGACCCAGAGAAATGTCAAAGCCAAGTCCTCCTTTTGCCAAAGTCAACCTGTAACACAATGATCTTCATCAAACTCCTTCGTCTTCCTGTCTCTGATGTCAGTTCCTTCAACTTTTCTGTCCTTCAGTATCACCAACATCTCCACCATCTTCCAACCGCCTGTCTTCGCCTTCACCTCCTGCATTCACTGACCTCATCTGTCCTAAGTGCTTTCAGACCACTCAATTTCTCAAAGGGGGTCAGCTGGTCTTTCTCAAGAAACCCATCTAAAACAGATGAGCATCAGTGACAGTGACGTTCAGAGAAGGTTGTATGTAAAATATAAGTTTGGTTGATTACAACCTCTTAAAATTAGTAAATGTTGGAGTTGGAGTTTTGAGAATAGATCTTCTTTTTCTTTCGGCTTTTCCCTTCAGGGGTCGCCACAGCGAATCAATTGCCTCCATCTTACCCTGTCTTCTGCATCCTCTTCTCTCACAACAGTTTTCACTGACAGATGATAAAGAAAATTCAAATTTGATAGAAATTAAGTTGATAGAATGCTCAAGTTTATAATGTTTACCATTTTTTACCATGTGAACCTTGTATATAAGCATGCTAATGGATTTAGTAGGAAACCCAATGTTATTTGAAAAAAATGTGTTTGACCTTATAGCGGTTGTTAGTCAGGACTTCAGCAGAAAACAAAACAAAACCTCATTGTGTTGACCGGACAAGTTAGAAAAGGTTCATTCTCTGAGGAACATGAAGCTGTAACCAAAATGTGTCATTGCTGTAGATGCTGTTTCATTGGATAGTATAAAACTATTAAATACAGGTAGAAGATAATGACTAGTTACCAAAGTTATTTGGATTCTTAATAGGAAGACAATAGAAGGGTAATTATAAGACAGACATACAGTATATTTTGTTACATTGTGTTTCAAATTCCTTCACAATACAATAAATGTGAGCATAGATACAGTTTCACAAAGGTATTTCAAAGGAAACCAAATACTCAAATAAAAAAAAAAAAAGACTCACCAACATGTTGATAAGTAGGTTAAGATCAGGGTGGAGTGAGAATTTGGGAGATCCAACAAGCAAACAAAGAATTAAGGGAGAAAAAGTTCAGATGAGGGAGAATGAGAAAGGGAAGAGGGATTCCAAAGCCAGGGGTAAGGGTTGGAAGAAAAATGTATTTGTGTGTGTACGTGTGTGTGTGTGCGTGCGTCCGTGTGTGTATGTTCAGGTTATGGAAGCAATGTATGTTTTTCCGTCTGATCCACAGATAAATTCTGGGACAGCAAGAAGAGAGGAAACTGGGTTGTCGGTGAGATGGGATGGGATTAAAAGGACAAGTTTGGAATCTTGGGGTCAGGGCTAAGATTTAAAGTCTTTACCCTTGAACGTAGATCATAGGAATGGATTTCAGCCAGTGGGGGATTGCTATGTGCTTCTCTGTGGGAGAGAAAAGAGGAGACACAGATATAGAAGGATTATGGGAAGTAAAGTTGAAACTTAGCCAGATTCTTCATGCCTTGCCTAGGTACACAAACTCTGCTTGATTGCCTCTCATTTGAACCGAAACCTCCGACACACACACATGCACAAACAGACCTGCAGAGATACATATGGGCTTGTATGAAACACAGACACACATATTTGTCTTTGATACTACACAAAATTCCCACACATCACTGTCGTTACTCATAATCATCATCATCATCATCATCAAATATTTCATTTAAGGAGAAAGTTGACAGGCATAAACGGGAAACAGCCTGATGCTCCACCTCTGTTGCTTTGTTTTCAGAAGACAATATTCAGATATCCAAGAGCCTTACAAATAATTATCCTGCCATCAAAACTCTTGGAATCACTGCCACTAACTTAGCAGCAGGATACTGTCTGCTAGTGTTAGTGATATAAAGACTTTGTTCTACACCTTAATGTACCTTGAGATATGAGCGACTCAACATGATATGAGATACAAAACATTGCTCGGTCTATGTTTCTGTTCGAAATACGAGCAAAAATTCTAATTATGAGTCCGGCTTTGGGACACCACCACTAGTTGGCGGATGGATATAACATCAGCTGAGGCCGCATCTCGTTCTTTCCCAGGTGTTGTTCACCATGTAAGAATGTAGCCCATATGTGCTTGTGCCTTTTGTGTTTCTTTTCATATTTCAAGTTTCAAGTTTATTTATTCTTATATAGCCCAGATTCACAAACAATGTCTCAAAGGGCTTTACAATCTGCACATGGACGATATCCCTATGACCTTTGTGCACTGCCAGTGGTACGACCCTCACATCGGATAAGGAACAACTCCCCCCAAAACCCTTTTAACAGGGGAAAAAATGTATGGGAAAATCCTCAGGAAGACTGCAGAGGAGGGACCCCTCTTCCAGGATTGAACAGACGAAGTAATAGATATCGCATGTACAGATTAACAACACAATAATAATTACAATGACAATAACAATAATAAATGTATGACAAAGGCACGCTGATCCATCCAGTAGAGCGAGTCACCACCAGCCGATGTAGCACACAGAGGTCACCGATTGCAGAGGATCCACCACTCTGAGGACAGACCAAACAGTGCCTAAGTCATTGATCTCAAAAAAGTTATAGTTTAAGATTACTCTGCCAAAACCCAAAAACCACAGCAGAACCAAATGAGGCAGAACCAGCACTCCCCTAGTGAATGGTGAAACAGGACCATTGTGCAGCTTGTGATATCGCCACCCACTGAAGCGGACAGAGGTAGCCGATTGCCGATGATCCACCACACAAGGCCTGAGAGAGAGAACAGGAGAAGGAGGGAGAGAGATAGAGAGAGCAGGGACGAGAGTGGTGCTAGAGGGACCAGAATAGCAGAGGATTAATGGGAGGCAGGGGCCTAACTAAGAAATCCTATGGCTCGTCGGCAGGACTAGGCTAAACCTAAACATTGAGACTGCCACCCGCGATATTACTTATATGTTAGGTAGAACAGATACGTTTTCAGTCTAGATTTAAAGACATCTACAGATTCAGACTGTCTAATACCTATAGGGAGATTGTATATATTATATATATTCTGTCATTGCTGATGTAACTAATTATTTATAAAAGGAAGTGTATGCATGTCTATTGATGATCACACTTAAACGCTTTTAGTAATTGGTAAAATGAGAACATTTCAATAATTTGTTCTTTTCACTTAAATCAATCAGTCCTCAAAAAGTCGTCATTCAATTATCATATCATTAAATCTTCTTTTCCTTTTGACTTTCCCCTTCAGGGGTCACCTCAGCAAATCAGTTGCCTCCATCTAACCCTGTCTTCTGCATCCTCTTCTCTCACACCAACTACCTTCATGTCCTCTTTCACTACATCCATAAACCTCCTCTTTGGTCTTCCCCTAGGCCTCCTGCCTGGCAGTTCACAACTCAGCATCCTTCTACCAATATATTCACTATCTTTCCTCTGGACATGTCCAAACAATCTCAGTCTGGCCTCTCTGACTTTATCTCCAAAACCTCTAACATGTGCTGTCCCTCTGATGTACTCAGTCCTGATCCTATCCTTCCTGGTCACTCCCAAAGAGAACCTCAGCATCTTCATCTCTGCTACCTCTAGCTCTGCCTCCTGTCTTTTCCTCAGTGACACTGTCTCTAGACCAAACAACATTACTGGTCTCACCACAGTTTTGTACACCTTTCCTTTCATTTTAGCTGAAACTCTTCTATCACACATCACAGCTGACACTTTTCTCCATCCGTTCCATCCTGCCTGTACACGCTTCTTCACCTCTTTTCCACACTCTCCATTGCTCTGGACTGTTGACCCGAAGTACTTAAAATCCTCCACCTTCTTGATCTCTTCTCCCTGTAACCTCACTCTTCCACTTGGGTCCCTCTCATTCACACACATGTACTCTGTCTTACTGCGGCTAACCTTCATTCCTCTCCTTTCCATGACAAACCTCCACCTCTCTAGGTTCTCCTCCACCTGTTCCCTGCTCTCACTGCAGATCACAATGTCATCTGCAAAAATCATCCCTGATGCAGTCCCACCTCCACCTTGAACTCCTCTGTCACACCTACAGCACACCTCACCACTGTCTTACAGTCCTCATACATGTCCTGCACCGCTCTAACATACTTCTCTGCCACTCCACACTTCCTCATACAATACCACAGTTCCTCTCTGGGCACCGTCATAAGCTTTCTCAAGATCTACTAAAACACAACGCAGCTCCCTCTGGCCTTCTCTGTACTTCTCTATCAACATCCTCAAAGCGAAAACTGTATCTGTAGTACGCATTATATCACTAAATATATGGCACAAATGCTCCATTCCACTGGCATTAATTAGCTTCTATCCTCGTAGACATCATACCAGCCTGCATCCCGACTACAGACACTTGGGGTGGCAGTGGCTCAGCGGTAGAGCAGAAGTCTTGAAGACCAGACATCGCCCAGCCATCAGTGGTTTGATTCCTGCTCTCCCCAAGACATCCTCCGTAGTGTCAGCTGACGGTTGGATGTGTCAGCTCACCTCCACTGCCGAAGCGCCCTTCTGCAAAGCGCCGTCCCCGCCACAAGTTGCTCATTTGGGGCGCGATCGCTAACACGACCCTTCACTCTGCCTACCTCTATATATATATACAGTGTATATATATATATATATATATATATATATATATATATATATATATATATATATATATATATATATATATATATATATATATATATATATATATATATATATACTAATCGCATTCCTACAGGTCCTTACTGTGTTGTATGTTTGTTCAAGAGTCTGTATACAACATATACTGTATATGTGTCTGCCTAACTGTTTTTGGTGAGTGAAGAGAGAATTTCTCATTTTGGGATAAATAATGTATGATTCTTCTTGTTCTTCTTCTTAAGACCCAGACTCTCCTACCAGGGTAAATCTTATCTTCCAGACGCAGCAATGTAATTTATGAGATTTAATTATGGAGGTGTCAAAGAAACAGAAACAGTCCTTCCCTATGGGGTGACTTCCTTTTTTTGCCCCCTTGACCTTGTTGGTTGACCAATTTCTCTTAATTAAATCATGACAGCACACCAACAGCCATCCGATATAATGTCACCAAAGCCACCTTTCAACTGTAAAAAATTGTGAATTAAAAGCTGTCTTTTATTTTTTAAAGCCAGTTGCACACAGATGGATGGAAAACACTTACAGTACCTAACTTTTCTCCACACAGACATTCCGCATGTCACTTGTTATCCATGAGCATTTGTGGACTTTGAAATGAAGCATGTATACCTCTTGATGGAAATTAATGTTATCATTTCAAAACTGGAACTGGAACAACTGTCTCTCTGGTACTATGACTGAACTTATTTTCTCAATCCCTCCGTGTACAGACCCCAGTGAGCCACAAACATAATGTCTGTTTTTAGGATCAATCAGTATCTGACAGAAATCGACTTCATAAATCGGCAGGAGAGGAAGGATGCTTGGTAATCAATAACTTCATCTCCTGGATGATGGAGCAAAAAAATAAATTTTGGTATAAGATAAGTCAGTGTCACTTAAAATGCCAAGAGTGAATCAGAAGTACTAAGAGAAAACTCCTCATTTCATTAATGTCTCAAACTTGAGATGTGCCAGAACTAAACTTTAACCAATGGCATTTATGAGGACTGCACATTATTTAATGTATTTTACAGAATTGACCACAAACTACAACATCATGAGGTTTGAGTCCAGCTGGGGTCTTTTTTTTTTTTGACACTACTCCTTCCTTAGTTGAAAGAGGTTTAAAATCTGTTACAGTCAGCACAATCCTTTACAAACAATTAAACAGAAGAAAAAGAAAAATAAATAAATAAATAAAATAAACGATAAAAATATTTAGTTTGAAGGCCAGTCATGTTACTTTAAAAGGGATAATCAGGCAGGCATAGCTAATTCTTAATTCAAAGTGTAGAAATAAATTTTAGTCATCTCCAGAGAAAATAAGATTCAGTGTTCTACCACAAAATTAAATAGCACCTTACGTGCTGTGAGAGATTTGTATGATGTTCAAAAGCAGATGTCGAGTAAACTGGAACTCATCCAGAATTGTACCCGCTACCTGTCATGACCCACAGCAACAGTTGTCTGGTCCAAACCTTCACATGGATCATCACTTCGGCTTCATTGTTTTTCTTTCTGTCTGTGGTGAGACGGCATGCTGCGTGAGGGAGGCAAGGGCTTCATCACTATTTACCTTCTCCATGCTTGGACTATACTAAAGCTGTGTGTGGGCCAGACCCCCGCTGAGACCGGTCGCGGAACTACTGTCAGCAGTGTGAACAACACCAGTATCACCCCCCCCGACTGTATGGGAAGGTTCCGCACCATTATCTGGGTGACTTGCTAACCAGAATTCATCATTCATGAGCCATAAAAAGTCTACAATGTTTGCTGATTGGTCAGTACTTCTTTGGTATCATGATGTATACAGATGGAGCCAGAGCAGTTGTTACTTTTTGGCTGAACGTTCGCAGAAATAGTGTAGTAAACTGAGTTAATCTGCAAATGAAAAAAGCTCTTTTGGGATTAATGTTTTTTTGTTTTTTTTTTCACTTTTAATCTGAATTGCATAGCTTTGATGTTGCTCTCTGTTGTCGCTAACCATTTTAATTCACTGACTGTTTCCTCTCATGGATAGAGTGGAGCATTTTTCCTCGTCAAACATGTGTCATTTACAAGAGTCAAGAGGCTTTCCAGACTAAGCAACATACCGTGATCACTCACACCAAGTACAAACACTGGTTAGTCATTATGTGTAAGATTTGGGTTTGTCAAATTGTGTTGACAATTTGAAAATAACAGAAAAGAGCACAACAACGTGGGCTGAAAATGTGAAGCAGCATTAGTATGGAAAACAGTATCACCTCTTATCCAGCTTTTTAAATGATAAGAGAAGCTAAAAGAGAAAGTGGAAGATGGTAGTGACAGCTTATGCATTCGATTGGTGAAGAAAAACACGGTAAAACACTGCTTAGTTAATTCACACAAGAACATTGATTATGAAAAATACAAAATTAGTGATTAGGACAGAAACCATGTACATCATCCTCTCATATGTTTCTCAAAGGTTTTTTTTTTTTTTTTTCAGTACCAGAATCACAAATATCACTGTAATAAATGGATTTTAAAGACATTTAAATAGTAATTAAAATTCCAGTACTAGTGAACACTGACACTGAATCATCAAGTGACATAGAGAGTCTATTATTACCTGTTTTAATGCACATAACATTTTTCTCGTGTGACCAATTTATCCAGCAAAATTAGGTGTTTTGAATGTTTCTACCAGGTGTTGAAAATAGGTTCCACCACTTACTAAAAGTTTTTATTTGTGGAAAACTTGCAGCATGTTGTATCTGACACAGAATTTGCAGCTTTGCTTCATTTGCATTACCTCAGGGGTCAACAACTGGCCACCCCCAGAAGGCGAGACCCCACTACGCAGACCATGAAGCATCTTGAATTACGGTAAAACATCTTTTTTTCTCTTTTGTCTCATCATAAAGGGGATTGGCAAGGCTACAGTCTGCTAGGCCTAAGGTCTGTTTTGCATTAAAAGTTGAAATTTAAAAAAAATTAATTTACAAATGGTATCATGTGAACTGCTGTAATGGGTGCACTGCCCAACTCGCACGCAGATGAAGAAATATGAACTTCAGGAGTTGAACTTTTTTTAATGACTTTTAAAAATATGCATTATTGGGTTTTGTCACCCACAACAAGAATCTTAACAAATTTTCTTATATAAAATTTCAAACGAGTACACACAAAAAGATTCAAAATATTGATTTTGCCTCATAGTAAAAACATTCTGGCTTCTCTGCCTAAATCCTTTGCATCAGCTGATCTCTAGATTTTATATTATGATGTAAAAATAAAATACATTGACAAAATCACCCTTCCTCATAACTATATATTCGTTACTCAAAAAATCTTGTAATATTATAACTATAGATTGAATTGTATTTTTCAAAGCTTGTTTTTATGCCTAAAGATTGAAAGAAAAGAGCATAAACACCCAACTGAGGATATCATAATTTGTGCAGGAAATTATTACAAACCAACACCTTCAACACCGAACACATTTTCTTTTACTTGATGATGAATGACTGACTAGATTTAAAAAGCTCAACACTTGGTGAGTAGATTCTTCATGATCACATCAGTATGCTTTACAGTGTTTTAAAACCTCAGACAAGAGTCCTCATCCTGACCTTTTGACACCAAAGGATACCAAGAACAACTCATTACAAGCTCCTTGAATAAACCATCCTTGTCTCAATAAATTTAACAGACCAGCAGAACCTCCAGACATTGGAACGTGGGCCAGGTTCAAATTTTGGGTTCCCTCATTGACTCTGTGGTTGCTAATGACCCTGGATCTGGATTGCCATTATGAAACACTGAAAAAATGTTTACAGTTAAAAGATGACATCACAAGACTTAAGGTCTGTACAAATATACTACACGCCCCCCTCACACACACACACATAATTCCACTACACTTCCTCATCACCAGACTGCTTGGATAAAAACAACTCTAAACGTTTGTATCCCATGTTCACATTTTCTGTTTCATTTATTTTGTCAGTCGCTGAGAACATAAACTTTTACTTAACTGCGTGTTAGTAGAATGTAAGCTTTTTTTTTCATGGAGGGGGTTGAGGATGGAGGGTTGGGACTATCATTGGTGTCTCTGGGCATGTCTGTATTCTGTGATTTCTATGTCCCTGTCGTGTCACTGATAGAGACCCATGATGAAAATAATTTTGCATTGAATGAACCATTTAACATTCTTAACATGTTAGTCTCAATGCATTAAGCATAGAAACGCAAATATTTTTGAGAACAACCTTGTGGTATCTTGTAGGGACTGCCTTTAGAGTATGGGTTCTGGGGCCCTTTGCTAAGGGCTGTCAAGTCTCTGTATGACAAAAGCAGAAGACGAAGTATACTTTATTCATCCCCGCAGGGAAATTACATTGTCACTCAGGTTTACATGTTGTTGTGTTAGTTTGTTAGTTGTTAGAAGTTTGGTTCAGTAAGTTAGACCTGAATTAGGTGCACTTTGGATTTCTGCCCCAGTGCCCTATATCAACGGATCTGTTTATAATCCATGTGGACATAATTTCTAACCCCAGTCAGGGGCCGGAGGGGATCTGGTGTAGGGACAGCAGGCTTCAATCTCTGCTTTTGCAGATGATGTTGTCCTGGACCTTCAGCGTGTACTGAGGCAGTTTGCACCACAAGTGGGATGAGGATCAGCACCTCCAGATCCCCGGCTATGGTTCTCAATGAGAGAAAGATGGTCTGCCCCAAGTCTTTGCAGCAAATAGAGGAGTTCAATTATCTTGGGGTTTTTTTAATGAGTGAGGAAAAGGATGGAATGAGATTGACTGATGAATTGGTGCAGCAGCTGCAGTGATGTGGTTGTTGTACTGGTTGGTCTCACTGAACAAGGAGATAAGCCAAAAAGTGAAGTTCTTGATTTATCGATCATCCTATGTTCTTGCTCTGACCTATAACCATGAGATTTGGGTTGTGAAAAAAAGGACAAGATCTTGGATACGAATGATTACGAATGAGAAATGAGTTTCCTTCATAGAATGGCTGGACACACCTCGAGGGATAGGATGAGGAACTCATTCACCAGGGAGGGGCTCGGATTGGAGTTGCTGCTTGTCCACATTGAGAGGGGCCACTTGAGGTAGCTCGGGCATCTGTTTTGAATGTCTCCTGGCTATCTCCCTCGGAGGTGATCCAGGTATGTCCCACCAGAAGGAAGCCTCGAGGTTTTGACACGCTGGAGGGACGTCTCCTTCAGCTGACCTGTTAAAACCATGGGATTCTCCCAGAAGAGCTAGAGGAGATGTTTGCGGAGATGGAAGTTTGGGCATCCCTGCCCAGACTTCCACCCGCGACCCGGCCCTGGATGAGTGATGTAAGATGGATGGATGAATGAAACATTGGCAACTTCTAACTGTATACTGCAGTTCCATTTTGCACCAATGGATTAGATTGATGGAAAAGTTGACGCATGATGATGGCAGAAAGCAGTCATTTATAAAAGAATTATGTCATGCCTCAGTGTTGAGCACAGACTGGGAGTTTGGACATGTATAGCCTAGCAGATATTACTCATAGATAGAGTTATACCATACCCCTGCATGACACAAAAAATACCATTTCAAATCATATGTTTTAAGTTAATTTGAGGGAGGTCAACTGTCACATTTGTGATTTTCGATAGCTATTGTTGTTTTGAAATTTCAAATTTAAGGGAACTTTCTCTTGAACCAGCTATGCAATTAAACTCGTCTTCATTCTAACATGCTCTGAAACAACGGCTCATTTTTTCACACATCCTAACTTTAGCAGCGAGCAAACTGCTGCCTGGTTGTTGCTCCAGTGATGCATGTCATTAGCGATGTTCTTTCTGCATGGATATTTCAGGCACTGGGCAGTAAAATACACTCAAAACACTGATTACGTAATGTTGTCAGCAAAATTACAAAAAGGACCTTGCAACAGTGCTACATTGAACTAAAACATTAGTGTGTACACAATCTTTTCTGCTGAGGTTTCACTTTCCCCTGCATCTCATTGCTGTCACAGCCTCTCCTCAGACAAGAATCATTAGACATTCAGCAGCCACACAGTAACCTGATGCCTGTCCACGCACACACACACACCCACACACACACACACACACACACACACACACACACACACACACACACACACACACACACACACACACACACACACACACACACACACACACACACACACACAAACACACACAAAACCCTTGCCACCAATTTCTTATCACAACCTGTCCACATCTTGGATGATATTTTGTGTCTTCTCACACTGTCTATATGCAGGCGAAGCCAAAGACACACATATTCCTCAGCTGCTCAGTACCAGCCAGGAATCTAACATCTCCCCCATTGAAAACACATGTGGACATCTGACAAAATCCAGCGTGTTCCCTTTGCCATTTCAGCAGTCACTCTCCATGTTGACTGTTTTGGGGGCCGTGTGGTCTCTGCTGCGTTACAGAGCAGCCAGTACAATGTGTACAGAGAACTACGCTATTGTTGTATAAGTAAAAGAAAGTGAATTTGGTTAATTTCTGCAACCATGATGATTAATAGTTTCAATTGGGAATAATTTGTTAATTTTCTATAATCTTTTTTTTCTTTTAATTACCACATTAGCAAATCAAGCTAGAGGAGTCCGTTTTTACTGTGTACTTGCTTAACTTCTTTGCTGGCAATGATGACAGTGGTGCAAAATTCCCTGACAATGACACTGACTCGAGAAACAGATTTTGTTTCTAAAGCGTTTGTCATTTACCTAACTGCTTTCACTTGTTCTCTCAAGAACCTGGTGTCATCCTGCTGTATTTTGCTCTACTGGAATGGAGTATTGTGATTGGCTGATACCTGTTGCCTTTACATTTCTTTTTTAACCCAAACAAGTTTTGTGAGTAGAATCCTAACTGAACAACGACTAGAAACTGAAGATATTTTTCATGAAAAGTATAAAAACCAGAAAACCTCAAAATAATACTATTTAACCAGATGTAAAACCTCTCACAGTAGATTTAATTAAGAATGTTAATTTAAGAATGTGAATAAATGATAACTGGAGAGCCGGCTGCTAACCTGCTAGCCAGCTGGGTATATGTTGGGGCTATTTAGTCGATTGGCCTCCAAATATCCTTTTTCTGTTTTTGCTGGCATGTTGAAACCATTTCATTACATACAGAGAGTTACTGAAGAGAGAAAAATTCTATCCAAACTAACATGCTTGCTAATTGTCAATTAGAAAACTTATTACCTCATAGTTCATCGTGGCACTAAAATATTACACAGTTTATTCACTTAATATCTGCGTCATAACCGTCTGAAAAATGTATTCTCTCTACAAGGAGAATTAAATAATAGTTGATTATGCAATGTAGCTATTAAGCTACAATACCAGTAAATACTGAAGGACCATTCTTTAATTAAATATCTTTTCATATTTTAAGTTGCTACAACAACACAACTGTGTATGTCTTCAAAAATATATTGTATATATTTCATGTAAAATGTGTTGCTCTTCTATGAAAATTTGCCAGGCGCACATAGGAATTAAATGTTTTCTATAAGTGAAGTGTGACCAAGTTAAATTGTTGGGCCAACTTGCGTAAGAGCAAGCTGCACCTAACAGGTTAGATGTATTTTAATAAAATTGACATAATTTGCTGGTTGCAGACCAGACAATCCAAAATAATTTTGCTGAGTGTACGATGATGACACAGTTCCTGTAGGGCGTGTAGAGGTAGTTTTCATTTTGTAAGTTCAGACAGTGCCAACTTTCCACCCTGGTTGAAGCAGAATGGCTTCAACTGTTGGATTTTCAGAGATTGTAGTGCAACTACACAGATAGCTCTTCTTGAGACACAGTGGCTCGAACAACTGCTCTGTCTCCATTCTATGTTACTGATTGTTTGCTGGGTTGAATAACCGAAATCCTTCGCAGACCATTCCTGACTTTCAGTTTCTTCAAGTGACTCCTAATCAGCTCTCCTGTCAGAGATAGTTATCTGGTAGGGTGAAGGGCTTTTCTGAAAACGGGTGCATTGTGACAATCTGTTTTGGCATTTTGTCAAAACACTTCTTTTGTTGCCATCACACTTTTGAGAACTAATAGATGGTGAAAAGCCTGGTCAGATGGCCAGATGAAGCCGATTATTTTATGAAAACTGAAAGGAGAGGCCAGAGAGACATCCAAACATTAGCATGTGTGCTAGCCAGAGTCGGTCCCAGGAGAGAAACCTAAGTCTGGCCACGACGTCCCAACGGACATCCTCTGTCGGGGTTAGCATATCCCTGTTTCAGCTGAGTTGCTGAGAGTTGCCTATGTGTGTCTGTGCAGGGTTATATGGCCTGTGTGAGTGTTTGCGCATGTGTGTATGTGCGGCTGCTGAAAGATTTGTTATTTGGAGCGGTGAATTTTAATGACGTTTGTCAACTCTAATATGCAGAGCTGCCCAGCTGTGGAAAAGACTGAAGTTTTCTCAGCTTGCTTTGAGTTTATTTAAAGGAAGTGCTGGTTTTCAAGAGGACTACTGCAGCTTATGTCTGGGATAAATATTTTATTTATTGCAGAAACACATTGAGGCATACAGACACATTTACATCCACATAGATCAGCTTGAGGAGTATGTATTTTATAGACAGTGCATGAGAAGACCGGTGAGCCGTCAACACTGGTTGTCAGCTGGTGGGATACTGCTTTCATCTTTCCTTCATGTCAGCTCAATTAATAAAGTTACTACAGGGGCGGTAATCACAGATGGATTTCATTTTTTGCCACAATCACCTAAGAATTAAAATGAACTCTGGAGAAGTCCATTTACAAATATTTTTGATAAATCATGAAGTCATGAACTTGTACAAGTTATTTAAAGGGAATAAACTGTAAATGTAAGATAAGCACATTATTTGAGAAGACTGTTCCATTTTCATTAAAGCACCGCATTGTGACGCTTACTCTTTTTGCCAACTGTATTACAGCTAAATTTTTCTTTCTTAATTGTATTTTTTGTTCTCGATTGTAATTCAGCACTGAACATCAATAATAAACCTTTAACAGTAGCTGAAACACTGTGAACTTGTATTTTTGGTCGCTGTCTGGTGTTTGTTCTTTTTAGAGTAGACCTCCTCAAAGGATCCCTCTCTGTCATGAAGTTTATTGGTTGATGTAAAGATTTCATCTTTATCACAACAGGAATTCCACTTTTTCTATTTATTTGCTTCTGTCTGCCACTGGAAAAAAAAATAGTATCAAATATCATCTTTTAGTTGGTCAGTGTCATCAGGCAATGTTTTCAGAAAAGTGAACATATACACACCTGACACCATCCCCTCCAGTGAACTTAACAGTGTTTAACTGCCTCTGCAAGAAAGTTTCTCCTGCTCGCAGGAAAAGTATACAATGAGTAAAATAAAATAAAAATAAAATAAAAGTATAAAATATTATAATTGTAACATAGTGCTGTTACTTTGTTTCAATTTTTGTTTGTGTGTTTGTTTTTTTTAAATATTTTATTATAGAAATCAAAATTAATTCAGCTGAACTAAAAACAATACTTTTGCTCATTGCTCACAAATGAATGTCTCAATTTCCCACAATTTACCTTTGCCAATTGACGGAGACTCAGATGTGTTGAACAAAAACAAAACTTACAGCATTTAGCCCAGACAGACTCAAGTGATGACAATTGAGTCAGCCATTTATCAAACAGCAGAGCTCCCTCTGGAGCCACCAAAGGCTTTACATAACCGTTTCAAATCACCGGAGATCTACTTAAAGTGATGTACCATATTTTTAAGTGGAATAGGCAGGGTATACATATGTAAGAAATTCGATAAACTCATTCAGGGATTTCAGCCAACCACTAAAAACTATATGTAAAGCTAACTGAGATTGAGTCTCTGGAAATGTGAGTCTTTAAAAGACTGTAGAATCCATTCAGCACCATATTCACCTGCATTGTTTGATCAGGATGTGGAGGACAGGAAGAAATGAATTAGTCCCAAACCACAGTCTTGGAAAAGAAAAGGGGAACAAGTTGGTTTCTCAAACACAAATACTCATAAATTATGTTTTACACATGTATTTGACAGGACAATTAATTCAGGGACACATGATTTTCTTTCTTTTGCTGACATTCAACACCCTGGTTAGGTTGCCAGCTCTTCACAAGGCTGACATGTAGAACGAGACTATCATTAACACTCACCTCACATCAATGGACAATCTAGGGACATAAAGGCATATAGAGTTCATGCAATCTTCACAGATTATGCATATCTAAAATGGGATGAAATTTAACACAATCAGTACAAAAAAATATTTTTAACAGTCAATAACCAGAGAGAAACCATGAACTCTGCTGCCTTTAAGGCTAACTGCATACCTAATGATAAATACCTGAAACGTAATACATTTTCCAAATCCCATAAGTCACCAGGATGGCCTAACAGAACCCACCTTCAAGATCTATAATCTGTATCCAGTGAGATAGAAATGGGATCTTCAAAGATCATCATCATCATCCTCATCGTCATCTTTATTATCATCATGGTTGCAAGTGGCGTATGAGAGAGAGAGAGAGAGAGACAGAGAGAGAGAGTATTTCTTTGTCATCAGATATAACGTGCTTATAAAGAGCTCCAGTGTGCCAGCTCTGAACACTCTGTGCTCCTTTGTACTAGTGATGTCTGTCAGCTGGTTAACACACATAATTGCTCCCTAATTCTCCCGTCAGCGGCTGGGTAATATCTGATTTACAGGCAATGGGCCACATCCCATTCACCAAGTCCCACCCATAACTCTGTCTAATATTACGTGTGTTATTCTCTACCTTTTCTTTACTTTTTGTCTTACTTTTGTAAGTTTAATCACAACTTCTGTTTCTTTCTAGTTTAGAGAAATGTCATACCGTACTGTCAAGAAGTGCTTACTCATCACTTCGACTGAGTAATTCCTACTTACTCTGAAACTAAAATATTAATTTGTTACCTGCCAGGTTTTACAGGAAACGGAGGATGCATGTGGATGGTACTGTGATGACAGTTTCAATCGAGATAATCATACATTTTTTATGTTTTTTATTCCCCATTGTAGCATAACAGAAAAAAATGTGTATGCACTTTCTAACTCAATCTCTACCAAAAGTCTAAATGCAGATATCCCCACTATGATCTTCATAGCCATGAATAATGCACATCTTAAAAGGTCGTTTAATTTTTCATTTCCTGCAATATTGATTGAAAAAATATTTTTTTATAACACAGTAACATGGCATTGTGTCACTGTATAATAAGTTTGACACTTATGTGTATGCATCTGCACCCCAATCATTTTACGTCTCTTTGTGTCATTTATCTGAGCTAATTGAGCTTTTCTTTCCCTTGTGAAATTTGAACTAATTATTATGCAACAAGTGTAACGTGTTACGGTGAATTAACAGATCCAAGATCCAAGACGATATACTAAAAGAGTCTAACACGAGCAGCATAAGCCAGAAGCATTGACCTTACAGGCTGACTTCTGTAGCAGCTTCATCTGCTTCATCTGACCTTGTTTCTGAAGGATTCTCTCACAGTCTTTGCTGTAAATGTTGGGGAAAATGAGAGTTAAAGAAGGCATAACGTGGCGACTCTGAAATTGTTAAAAAGCTTGTCTGATTGGCTTATTAACTTCAGTGGCAGACAAAAACAGCAATTTTTGCTGCTATAATTGCTCAACTTATGAGCCAATGCTGAGAATTGTGAACAATATTTATGCCAAAATAAGTAAACTAATCAGATTTAAGGGGCAATATGATTGCAAATACACTAGGTTTCATTTGAAATGATTTATTTAAAAAGAGATCATGTGATATCTAGAAAAAAATATAAAATGTCTGTGGAGGTTTTTACAAAAGAAAACTGGCTTTCAAAGAAAAGAACAGTTTTCAAACTCATTAGCCTCAGCGTTGGCACATTCAGTATTTGTCCATCTGAATGTGCAGCATGCATGAATGAGTGCAGGTTTGCCTGAATGCATGCTTGCACATCCATATACTGTACATTATGCATGTATAAATATGTAGCTCAGTGTGTGAACTGTGGCCCGGTGCCTCCCTTTGTGTTAAACAAGATGTTAAACAAAGACAGCCATGGAGGTCACGTAATGAAGGTAAAGCACACAGGAAGAGCATGTGTGAAGAGTTGTATGTCACCACACAGCTAGAAGTTTATGGGTTCGATTTTTTTTGTGCGGATTTTTATGTTGTCCTTATGTCTGCGTGGGTTTTCTCCGGGTTCTTCGGCTTCCTTCCACCTTCAAAAACATGCGCTTCAGGTTAATTGGATCGTTCCAAATGGCCCATAGGTGTGAATATGAGCGTGAGTGGTTGTTTGTCTTTCATGTGGCTCTGCAGAGCATTGGCATCACAATCGGAGTGTCCCCTGCCACTCAACCACAAGTTAGCAGGGATAGACTCTAGCAACCGCAGTGACACACAAAAGCGAAAGATGCAAATAAGAAGATGAATGAGTGATGGATGAAATTAGCAGTGGTGACCCAAGAAATGGAGCAGCGGAAATTTAATATTGAAATGGATCAAAATGGAGATGTGCATCCCAGAAATTCTTGGCATGCTTGGAGGATGAATGACCTCTGTGATAGGGTTTCCGGTTTCAGTTTCAGTTGAATAGAAATGTATTACTACCATCGCACTCAATTATTAGAAGTCAGCTACACTGACATATCTCTCGACTTCCAATTGCCCACTTTCAGCTTCGTCACCTCCAGATATCCTTGGTCACATTAGAGGATGTTTTAGGAACACTATACTTTCATCTACCACTCAAAACTGAAATAAACAGAAACTCATCCATCAAGACATTAAAACCTTCTCTTTTGTCTGAGTAAGGCTTTATGACTGCGGTGCAGCATGACAGGATGTCTGGATCTTGTCATGTGTGGCGACAAAGCTCTTTCAGAAACCAGCCAGCAGCGAGCACCCAGAGAGTGAGCAGGCCTTCTCATAGGAAGCGCGAAAGATGATATATTTTATTAATCCTAGTGTGACTCTATATTTAACACAAACCCATTTAAAACAAATTGAATGCAAATATTGGGTCAGGGCATAAAATAGGAAAAGTGGGCAAAGTGACATATCAGGTATTAATATTAACTGTTATATTTTCCCTACCAGTAGGTGAGATATTCTGTGTCCAGACTATTATAAGAAGTGAGGCCTCCTAACATATTTTTCTTGGAGTGGGCCTACACACTCCATACACACCACATACGCACCCAGACACACATCTTCTGTGGAAGAACAGTGTGCTTGGAGAAGGAAGGCGGACATTTCGGGGCACGGGGCTACATTATACTATAGTAGCGGCTTTTATGAGACAGACAACACGCCTGGCTCCAGTGGGAAAACCTCATGATGGACAGGCACTTTACCTGGGCCAAGAGCAGGCAGGCTAGGAAGAGGGAAAATGAAATAAAATCAATACTCGAACATAACTTTTTAAATAAACATTTGCACTCCATGGACATTGTTGGCACTGGGAGCCGGTAACCTGTCCCTATTGGTGGAACTCAACACCAGACTGTTCGCGAAGCACTGGCTCCCATCGAGGTGATGGCTACTGGCAAGATGTGACGTGAATAGCAGGCTGTGTTCTGTTTATCCAAGGTAAAAGAAGAGAGAGAGGAGAGGGCCAGAAGGACTGCTTTTTCCCTTAGCAAGGGTTTTCACGGCTTCTTGATTGCACTAGATACAGACGTAGCCTCTCCTGGGCTGATATCTGCACAGTTGAACCACCAATTCTCCACCAAGGGGGAAGAAATGAGATTATACTTTCAGAGCTGCAACTGAAGGAGTGATTCAACACTCTTGTGTCGTGGCCAGCAAATACAGGATGAATTAACGATGGAGAATTTGGGTGTCAAGCCAATATGTCATCAGGTTGACAGCAGAACTGAAACAGCTACTTCCTCGTGGTGTTTTGAAAGTCCAAGTCTCTCGGAGACGAAAGGATTGCATATTTGTTTGATTTCAAACAATTTAAAAGCCAGGAATTAGCCATTAAATTCAAATTAATCTCATTTAAAGAACCAAAACCATCAACACTTTTAAATAGTTTACATCTGGTTCTTCAATAAAGTAGTTCTTATAATTATGCTGGATGTTGAGCCTTTGTTTCCGTGGTACTTTGGAGTTAAGTTGCTGATAATGTGGACAATAATGTGGCGATAAAAGATGCTAATATTTTTATTTTTACCTCTGCCAAAGAGGTTTACCGGCCTACTACAATAAAATCTGGCAGCAGGGTCAAGCAAGGGCAAAAGAAGAGTCCCAGTGTCACTGGGCCGACATGTACATTCTTTACTGAACCGATTCTCATGAAACTGTTTGAAGGTGAGGGCAGGTGTCACAGATGGGTCACAGCATCATAGAAAGAAAAAAACAATTATAGCTGAAAACAAACCATTTTCTGGATAAGCCTCACTAGCTAATTCCCTTTTTATCTTTCAAAGAAAGGTTTTCCAGAAACAAAATTTTGGCACCATCCAACTTATAAACGCATGTACCATATAAACAAAAGATTAAAAATATGGGAAGAAAAAAAAACAAATAGCACACAAAGCTCCCTCCACCTTTTATTTACCGAGATAGAGATAACTGGTGATACATAGAAACTGATAATGTTTTTTCTTCTGAGAATAAAACTTAATTATTTTCGGTGTTGAGAGGCAGATTGGATTCATTTTGTTCTAGTGCCCTCCTTTATTTGATGTTGACCTAACATTAAGAGTTCCATCCAGCTGTCTTGATAATCACTAAATATCTAAATGTTTAAAATGCCAGCTTCCAATGACATCTATCTTTGTTAATAAATAAGAATCTGATGAAACATTTAATCCTTTAATTCCCTGACATGACATATTTATTCCTAAACCTTCCTCTAGGCTCTGCTTGTGACATGATGAATGACATTCTGGTAAATGTAGGACATCAGAGGAGCAGGTTGAAAGAAGCTGAAGGAATGAGTTACACAACTTAATCTCATATGAAGCCATGGAATGTGGCAAACATAGCAGACTGATGAGCAGCGTAAGAGAACATGAGGGGGATTTTTCCTTAAAACAACAATACCCAGCCTGGGACTAATGGGCCGCAGGATAAGTTGGGTGGCCTGGCCGGGCCGCCAGTGCTGTTCTGAACTGGCCCAGGTGCTGCTGACTATGGTGGAAAAGGCCTCTCACTCTCCTCACAGCTGGTGGGATGGTAACACACACACCACAGCTGGTTCCTGTAGTGGCCCAGCAGCTGCCACACTGAGCACTGGTTGGACTGGGCCACAGAGAAACACCTGGAGGCAGACACACCGTCGGGTTGTGGTGAAGATCACACAGTCATGACAAAAAAAAAGATCTTTCAAATGTCGGCGCTGCTGAATGTTCACTTTGACTCTGTTTGTCATGCTGAGGAGAACCATCACGCCTGACATGATAAATTCAGTTGAAACTTTGACCATTCGATGTTTGTTTTCTACATGTTTAGTGTGTATTGAACTGTTTGCATCTTATTATTGTTGTTTATTTAATCTTCTGGAATCCAAAACCAGAGGATTTTACAATGAAACTTATTTTTTAAACATTTTTCCTCGTTTTGTGCATTTCTTTACTTATGTACTCAGAACCATATTTCGGAACTCCTTTATTTAATGAGTGAAATAAAAAAAAAAAAGCCTTATACTGAATATAAAATCAATCCAAACTGTGGTTTACCCTCTACTCTACTGAATATGATCTCTTTCCCACGCAAAAAAAAAAAAAGATTCTTTCCTGCTATGTTATTGAACAGACTTAAAAAATACATATAGAAAAAAATATTTCAAACATGCATTGTGAAACTTCTACACACATGGCTCATATGTGGTGGAAACGGTGGAAACAGCTGATGCATTAAGTATGGCTATTGCTGTAGTTGGCAATCTATTTCTGTATTCACACACACACACACACACACACACGCACACACACACACAAGTTTTACTAAGCTGATATAGAACTCAGACATCAATAAATCCATGAGCACTTTATGTTTCTGACATTAAAAGGAAAATATCCATAAATCTCTCTCATATTCCGTTAATTCTTTTCTCATTAACGGCATCAGAACCTCCATGCAAACACAGCTGCCACACATGGTGATCACTATGGAGAACATGACAGTGGACAGACAACTCTTACTGGAAAACTATAGGGAGAGCAGAAGAAAAGGAGATTTAGTGAGGATGTGAATGTGATTAATAGAAATGTCAGGCCTGAATTGGTGAGTCTGAGAGGCCAAGAATAGCGAAAACCATGCCGATGAAGTATATGTGTGTGTTTAAAGGGAGTCTCTTGCCCTTAAGCAAGGCAGTCGACCAACTATTACGGTCCAAGTGCAGAGGACTGTGGTTACTGGGCAGCTCCCAGGTGTGAATGTGAGTCACTGAGTGATCGCGAATCACCATTATTTCTGAAGGGAGAATGGGAGGTCCACTTGTCCTAACAGACAACATAGTGGCTACGATACAGCTCTGGAATTATTGGCTTTATTTAATTCCTGTAACAAAACTGAAAAAGTGTCTGAAAGTTAACGACAGAACTTCATTGTGTTTTGAAGGTTCTACTGACATTCTGACACCATACAAAAAAACAACAACCAGAAAACAACAAACAAGATCATTTTCTAATGCAGCACATCATATATAAATTTCATATTAAACTTATTATTAAAATTATTAACAAGATATGTAGTACAGAAAAAGACAAGTAAATGTGTCGAAAATAACATAAAACAACACCAAAGCAGTCCCAAAATATAACATAGATACTTTGATCAAATTAATGAATTACTGTTATTGTTTCGATTCACAAAATCCTTCTGCCCTGCATTCACAAACTCCTGTTGCATCTTTACTTCAAGCAAAATATTGAGAAACATTTGTGCAGCTATTCCTGCTCTATCAATACATTTGTGGACATCAGTGAGAAAAATAACATGCTTGATATTATTACATAAGTATTTAGCCACTTGAGAAAGAAAGTGTTACCTGATGCTGAAACAGTTGAAAAAGCTCAGCTTGTGTTGGGGTAATGCCTTTGAGAAGTTCCATGATCTGTAGAGTTTATCCCAAATAAATATATGTTTTTATTTTAGTTCTTATACATATTCTGCTTAATGTAAGTGTATCTACCATGTACTGTAACAAATCATGATTCATATCCATAAAAGTGTCTGGTTTTTGGCCCATTATACTCAATATTAGTAATAGATATGGTAAGAACTTTTCATTTGTCTGTTTTCTCGAAACAGAGTAAAACCACCAGAAACCAACAGGATTAACATCCATAAAATAAGTGAGACAGTGAATAATAACTAAAACACAACAACGAAGACATTTGCTCCAGTGTCCATTTGAAATGAAGTTTGTCAGCTTTTCTAAAAGTCTTTCTGGCACTTTTTTTATTCAGCAGGCAAATTGTCACGTGATCGTCTTTCACCATTTTCGCTTTTGCCCTCTTGTGGGTATATTATTTAACATCGATGCCAATAAAAAGGGTAGGTAAGGTCATGGGTGATGAAACATTTGTATTTATTGTCTTATATTTATAGTAAAAGTAAGCTTTTCATTCCATGAAAGAAGACAGAACAGATTATTCTACATATTAATATTGTCTTTGTTTCACCGCTCATCAGCTGCTTGATGCTCGCCGAAGCTGTGGCCCTGAAGAGTCCCATCTCCAGGTGGGCCATTCGGTTTTAAAGGCTGTGGGAGAGGACGCGTGGCTGGCAGCGTGGCAGCGGAGACCACAGCCACCTCGGAGCTTATGAAGGCCTCCATTCACCTCCATTTACACAATATTCATGCAAGAGAGAGACTTTCCCAGCAAAAACAGGCCCCGTTTTAAGAGAAAACAATCAGCCCTCCTGATCAAATTCCTGCTAATATGCCAGGGGCTGAGAGGCAGGAGAGGAGCGTCATGAGTGATGGATGCCTGCCCGTCTAGCTGCTAAACGTGTATCTGTGTGTATTTGCATACGGTTGTGTGTCCCTGTGCTACTACATGTCTAAAGGGTGCCAGCTATTCCATCAGTCTCAGGTTTGACACATCCCTGATGCATCCTGTTCTGGAGTTTCAGTCGTCAAACTTCCAACATCCCTTTCCTCCAAACACACAAGCCCACTCATAAGCTTCCCCATACCTTCTACTCAAAAATAAATGTTTCTCCTCGCCGCTTTTCTCATTTTATTTTTTATTGTGTGTCAGTTTGAAAGTTGATCCGAACAGCCTGCACAAAACGAGTATTTTTATCCCATTTCATTAATCATAGTTCACATTATTAGTCACATGGTAGCCCGTATGAATGACGTGTTATTGTGTCACAATTCAACACACGATGCAATATGAGTCAGTGTAATCTGACTTTCCGTATTTATTTTTCTGGCTTATTAGAAATAGTGCTGCTTGTTCAGCGAAGGGCTGTGAGGGCGCACTGTGCTGCAAAATATGTTCCAGCCAATGGGGAGGAAACACGGGGTGAAATGTCGCCTCGCTCTGTGTGTGTGTGTGAGGTGCTCGTGGAGAGTGTGCGCACTGTCATAATTGGTGTGTTTGCTAATTTTATGTGTGTCTTAGTTTATAGTAGCTGCACTGTCTGATTAATTAGCAGGTGGGTCTCGTCTTTAACACTTTGGACGTGTGTTTGTTTGTCTATGAGTTTCAGGCGTTACGAGCTGTGTGATGGAAATGAATGATTGGCTTAGCGTGTGCACGTGTGTTTGTGTGTGTGTGTGTGTGTGTGTGTGTGTGTGTGTGTGTGTGTGTGTGTGTGTGTGTGTGTGCATGTGTGCTGCTCAAGTCTAAGGATGAAGCAGGTTGAATGCAGCGTCTTCAGATGTGCTGTCACTTACACAATCCGTTGTGGGTGATGTGGCTTGATGGTTACAGACGTGATCTCATGCTGAAAGCAGCATGACAGGGAAATGGCTCCACCATCCTCAGCTGATCGTTTCCCGGAGAGTTTAGTTCCTTTGCTGCAGAGTAAAACATGTCAGCTCTAGTGTTACAGTACTGTTACAGTTACTGTTTGGTTGGTTCTCTTACAGAATTAGTTTATAAGACTAACTATGTGTCCCTTAATATTGTCTGTGGATGGTTAGGTTCAAATTCACCTAATAAAAGGAGGATAGAGATTCTAGAGGTAGAATCCACTCTACCAACATGTATTTGAGTAGTTGTGAATATTTTACATACATTTTTACTGTGATCCCTTAAACTACTATGCGGTTACGTAATGACTACCTTGGCCTTGACAAGAATGATCCATTCAAAGTGTATCAGAAAACTTTGAAATATGAATTCTCCTGGGAGAATTCAGTTTCATGCTAAAATATGGTCAAAACTTTGTATTAATTTTTTGACCATACATCTTGCATTGAGTTATTATCTGTAAGCCTTATTGTCCATCTGAAACGTGAATAACATTAAACCTGATTACAAATTAGGCAAAGGAGAATTTCTATGTGTTTAAAGAACCCTCTGGTACAGCACTATTGGGACAAATTACTTTATGTTTCAAACTACAAACGTGCGGTTTAAACATGTGGCTAGTAAAATTCAGCTTGCCTTCTTATTGTTTTGCTGTTGGCATAATCTGAGAAGCACATGAATGCACTGTATCACTTCACAAAAACCCCTCACACCCACCCTCACTCCATCGCTCCTGCAGTAAGCTGGCATGGAGAAGAAGGGCTCTTTGACTCGTGAGGAGGGGGAATGAAGAAGTTTTGGGGGGTCCCGGTGCTCTTGGAGTCTGATAGTCTGGCTGGATCATACAGGTGAGGAGAGAGGGGAGATTTCTGACAGGACGTCTCCACCATGTGGACTGCTGAAAGGCCAGCTAGTGAGGCCACGCAGAGAATCATTGTTGATGGACAATAATGTGTTCAGTTAAGGACAAGGATTTCATTAATTATACAGTTGTAGCTGTTTTAAAGAAGTCTACCATATGCTGACATGTGTCTCAAACATTCATGTATACCACGGTGGTTTAGCTAAATGGGATTTACAGGCTTTTGCATTCACTCTAAATGTATTATATCTATGTTGACACTGAAACATTTATTTAGTAATTTAATTTCCCACAAGTCGGCCCCAGATTCCTATTTGGACTGCAGTTACAGTTAAAGTGTTGGTGAACTAATGAAGGTGTCCATGTTTTGCTTGTTGTATGACTGCAGAAGAGCACAAAGTATACAGTAGCTGTGACTCGCAAAGGAAATCCTAGTAGTTTCTTGAATCAGGAAGTTATACTTCATTGGTCAGCAACTTAACTTTCCAGACAGCACAATTTATTTATTCAGTTTCTTTTTTCTTTCCAGACATGTCATTACAGCAATTGCAAGTATTGTTGAAGATTTTGCAATATCACATTTTTGACCATCAGTTAGGCTGATTTAAAACAATAAAAATGGACCAACCTTCCAAAAAAAAAAGGAACAGGCTTATTACTTTTTTGCAATTGTATTTATTTTCTTGATAAAATGTACAAACGCTCATCAAAGCAGATTATACTATACTCATTTTTAAGGATTTAAACAAAACTGATAAGGAAAAAAATCTGTAATTTCTTTTTTGTCAGTATTTGACATGCTGTAGTGTACGATTAGCTGTAAATTCACTTAGTTTTCCTATGAATATAGATTATGTAGTGACGTCATGCAGGAGAACAGTGATCTCATCTTCACACAATGCTGACTGTGATTATCACTGGATCAGTTTAATTATTTTCTGTTCTTACTAACAATTTCTTTTTTAACCTCAAATATTTCCCTTGTATAGCTCATCATCCGAACACAAAGTGATGCACTGCTGCTCGAAAGCATTAAAAACTGTGAATACAACCAATCAGTGTGTGGTAGAGCTATGTGATAAAAGGCATCACATCACACACACACACACACACACACACACACACACACACACACACACACACACACACACACACACACACACACACACACACACACACACACACACACCATGACACACTAACTGACAATTCATTCATTGCCTTCACCAGCACCACTCCAGTACCACCCCGCCACCCCAGTAACCGTGCTGACACCTAATCCAGAGCCTTGCTACCATAACATTTTCACAAGGGCTGCGAGCTACGCAATAACAGCTCCACATGAATTGGTGAACTGCTTCTTTATAAGAGGAACGACACACACAATTAGTGTTCATTGGTGGGAGCCTGCTGCCACTTTTTTCTGTGTATTTGTTCAAGAGTTGAATGTAATCCTTAGATAGTGTGTATCTTTAAGACAGACTGTGTGTTTGATCATACAGGTCAGCCTGTATGTGCACCTTTGTTTTAAGGGGTTTCAAGCCCAAAATATTGCAATCAGATATTATCAATATCGAAAAGAACACTATTGAAATGTAGACTCAATGGGACATTATTTCCCCCTGCATGGCTTTAAAACAGAGTTTTAAAATCCCTCTAACATATAATCTTTACAGGCTAGCTCCTGATGTCCTCTCAATGGCTAGCAGTAAAACTAATGACAAAATTGGAACAATCTGCTTTTTGAATGGCCACTTTTATTCCTTAAATGTAGTGATCTGGGGCCTAATTTGTCCTGTGGGACGCCACACACTACTCGTAAAGCCACATTAGCGTCGCAGTAGCAGGAAAATTAACACAAGTCAGACAAGGTGTCCAGTAGCAGCTCCATCTCTCCAGGACAAAAACACACATATTTTACTTCAAGGTCTCGGTAACTAGTCCGTAATAATATCAAATTTCATAATGCTTTATTGAACTGAGATGTAAATTGCAGAGAGATATTACTCTGATCAACTTTATACGTTATACTCTTATAACTTTTATCAGGTCTTATTGTAGTTATGGTGGCCCACACCAGAAGTGTCATTGGTGGAGTTGGGTCGTCAGGGAGATTTGGCCGACATAATCATTTCTCTCATCTTTTGTCCAGCCTTCATCCAGGTGGTGACAGAATACAGGCCAGGTTTTCAATACCCTACTCCCTTTATAGGCAATGTATCACACATAATTTAGGGATTTAACAGAAAGCTTGTAACTACAAGCAAATATCCCCTATTATAAAAATCTCTTGACATAATATTTATTTTAAAATAGTTCCTGAAGAGCTGTGGCCTGGCTGTTAGGCACCCAAGGACCAAAGTGGGGTGTGTGGCAAGGGACATAAACGTCCAACCTTTCGATAAGCTCTACAACCAAAGCCCACATATTATCAATTTCACCATCAAGCAGTAACTTCAGCAGCCCGTGGTATTAACCCACACAGGGTGTGGAGGTATTCTTCCTGGACACAGTGAGCTGACTTTGCAGTGGACATCCTGAGACAGAGGCATCACTTCTCTCCCTCTTAGTACGAGTTAAGGCTCTCACTGCACTTAATCTGGATAAATGTCTAGTGCTGACACCTAGTGGATACATTTAGGCAAATTAGACAACTTCATGATCAGATCTGCGTTTCACCAGGAAAACTCACAGAACAGTGAGAAACTGAAACAGCTTTTCAGAGGAATACCTGATAAAACAACCAGTCAGAGTTTTGGTGATGAGGAGGATATTACATTTCCTTTACTTCAGACTATAAACTGGATTTCAGTGAATTATAAGACATGATTTTAGACATCAATGATTATCACTCTCCTGTGGGAATTAGAGAAGAAACAACTTTAACTTCACTCCTGTTTGACCTCTTATTCAACGCAGTCACCCTGTGAATCACTCGGCATCTCAAACCATCCTGAACGGCCCAGTTCCCCCGTCTGTATCTGCTCAGACACACGGCCGATTACATGCTCTTGATGGCCACGGGTATATATAATGTCAATTAAGATTTGCATCCCTCACACCATCTGTGCACACAAAAGAGGAACGTCTATCCTTGCCTTTCCATACGCGGTTGAGCTGGGTTGTAAAGCTTTATTTGACAAGGTGGCAGACAGTCAGGATCAGGCTGCATCCAAGCCCGTCTAACTGCTAACATTGACAGCATTGTTGCACTAGTTGCACATTGCATGGATGTGTGTACTCTCTGTGCATGTGTAAGTCTTTTACGCGAATGTTAATAATTGAGGTCATAAGTTACTTGTTAGTTAAAACTCTTAGTTTGATCAAATTCTTCTCTCCTCGTCTCACACTGTGAACAATCCCTGTTTGATACACTTAACTTTTTCCCTATAAAAGTACATACACACACTCTCACATGCAGTCACACAAACACACACACACTCTGTGGCCTTATCTGACTCTTACTTAGAGACGTGCTCACCCTGCCTGCCTCAGATGAGTGTTTGGAGCCGTTACCATTGGCCCGTTTCTGCCCACACACACAAAAACAGAAAGTCCTTGATTGTTTGGGAGCAGGAGCTCTGATTATCTCTCCTGCAGGCAGTGCAGGTTTGGCTGCAAACTTCTCCACATCCATCTTCATCTGAGGTGGCTCTCTGCCTGGGAACAGTTTGCTTCTTGTGCTGTATGGTAGCAGAATGGATGCAATCAGTTTATTTCTGTTAGTATTCACTTGCATACAAGCACCACCTAATACCCTGGCAACTGCTATCGATCAGAGTAACTTGCAAATGCTAGAACTGACACTGAATAATCCTGCGATTGTGTAACCAAGAAAGTTTCGTGCAGTTTAAAGGTTACACAGAAGCTTGAATCTGTTTCATTAGCCGCTAGTAGGTGATCCTTCAGTTATGAATCCATGGGGAGCACCATCCATAATCCCATTAGAATGTAAATGGAATATTTGCAGTCTTTGTGAAATCCTCCTCTGATAAATATCTTTCATATATGATTTAAAAGTGTGTGATGTTTTTATCTTCATCTCAGAAAAAAACAAATCCGAGAAGAGGTTTGTCATTGTTTTAACTGGGAAATGAACTTAGGGTATTTAATCCCATTAAATCTAATAATATATCCTGAAGATTCTATACCTAGGAGATCTGTCAGTCACTAAATAAAAAGTAGATGAAATAAATTGTGTACTTACAGTTCAAAAATAGGACTCAATTACAGAAAACACAAGTTGAGAAAAGGCAAGTGCAAAACACAGCTACACATTTAAATGATAAATACATGAAACAAAATTGAAAAAGGCATCAAAAAATGAAACCCACAAAGAAAATTACTTACAAAGAAAAACTAATACCAGACATGAGGAACATCATGTGGCAAATAGACAAACTGATAGTGGGGGAAAAGGAATCACAGAGAATAAACACTCACAGTGATGACACAATGACAGATGGGCGGGGTCAGGAGGAAACAATCAGATACTCACAATAGAGGTTAAATCGAGAGGGAAACACAAATAACATGAACACAGGAAAAGGACAGCAGAAGACATAACACAAGGATTCAACTAAAAAATTAATCAGGAAATGATCAAACATAAATCCCAGGATCCTGACATGCCTGAACACAGCCTGTTGAGACGGAGAGGGTGTGACATCTAGTTATTAAGAGATTCAATGTCTAATATGTACATATGATGAAAATAGTTATAGATATTAAAGGGGTCATGAATAACACATTTTTTCTGGTCTCTATATGTATGTTGTGTTCCTCTCTAACCCCACTAATGCCTAGAATCGGGGCTACTGATGGGTTCTGCATCAACTGTACAACCCAGAAATTGAAATGGTGCTCAAACACCCTGATCAGAATCACTGCTTTTGAGACGTAGCGAAAGGAGTGATTTGT
Source organism: Antennarius maculatus (assembly GCA_013358685.1). Lineage (NCBI taxonomy): Eukaryota > Metazoa > Chordata > Actinopteri > Lophiiformes > Antennariidae > Antennarius > Antennarius maculatus. The sequence goes on along the minus strand of CM023626.1, from coordinate 4,887,790 downwards.
ATACCCTGGGCCCACAATATCGTTGCCTAGAGCTCAGAACACAAGTTTTTCATTTGTTGGTTGTACAAAATTAGCATAAGTGTTTCTGTTCTGTCCCATCCAATGAAGAACTAAACAGACCGTGGTTGCATTGGATTTTTAATGATAATGTGCCGGCTACGTTCCCTGTAAGTCTGTTTGGGTGTGTTTCAGCAATGAAGGTCAGTATAAAAGTGGTTTTGTCTCGACACTAACCCTCGTAAAATGATCGCTCCCAACAAAATGGGACCCAATAACTTTACCTGGGCCACAGGTAAGTGTTGCAACATTCTTATCTTGCCTGTGAGTATGGTGAAGTCAGCTTGTATTTGGCTAACTAGTTAGCACCACTTCAGTCCGCTCTGCAATGGCTTTTTAAGCAAGTTTCATGTTAGTAACGTGGGGGTTGAAATTGATTAAAAAGATTTTAACATCTTCTTCTCCTTTCGGCTTTTTCCTTCAGGGGTTACCACAGCAAATAAGTTGCCCCATCTAACCCTGTCTTCTGCATCTTCTTCTCTCACACTAACTACTTTCATGTCCTTTTTTCACTACATCCATAAATAATATAGGACCTTTAAATTGCTAAATGAAAAAAATAAAGTAGTGTTGACTTTTATACACTCCCAGCACACAAACAGACCTTTCTCATTTGCTGTACTTTCTTTCTCTCTCTCTCTTTCTCTCTCTCTCTTTCTCTCTCTCTCTCTTAGAAAGTACTGGCATCAGCATCCATATCTGATCTGACAATCAGAGATGTTTTTGGGGCAGTCATGTCAAGTTCATGACAGTATTAGTAGATGTAAGACTCAATATGTAAACGTCCTATTACCAGAGTTCCAGATCAGATCCCTTGTGGGGTCAATTGAGGTGAGTTCAGCCCGATTCTGCTGTAATGTGCGCCGGATTTAGTGAACACATTTACAACTTTCCCTCCATAAATTTTCCAGCTGTAATTTGGTTAATGTATGTCTTTCATGGTACAGTAAGATCAAATGAAAAGGTTGGACTCCCTGATGTTTGACTTATTACTTGAATGTCTGAAGGATTTTAGAAATCAGAGATTTTAAAATCCTTCAGAGACTTTAAAATCTCTGAAGGATTTTAATGAGTGTATGTCTGTACAAAATACAAACATGTCAACACAGAAGTATTCATATCAGTGTTGACCTTCAAATTCCCATATTGGCTACACATTCAGTCCTGCTGGTTCACAGTTTGTCAACGCCGGGTGCATTTAAATTGGCAAAGAGCTCACACTTAATGAAAAATTCACAAAGTCTCAGAGCTTTCAGCTACTCGTGAATAATGTTACAGTAAAAGAAGGACAGATGAACTAACCGTAAAGCACATAAATGCACACAGAGGCGCCATTTCATTGCAGGTTTTGGTACAGCAGTAATAACTGCTAATGTCTTTATGTCAAGTGGGAATTACGCCCATAAACGCAGCACAAGAGGCGCTGCTCAGGGTCTCTCTGCAACCCCGATCGAAAGCGCCTGGCAGAGTAATGCTGTTCTCTGCGGCAGTGTTCTGCAGATAGTCTGTTTGACTTCACCTCTGTTTTGCACCAAAACTACAAACCGAAAAGCAACAACTCTCCAACTTCACACAGGATGCCTCAAATGTGATTTTACATGTGGACATATTGCATATTTTTAGTATATATAAGTCATTCCTTTCAAAATGAGATATCCACCACATGGAAAAGGAACACCTACTGTGACAAATTGATTGATGTGTGAAAGTAAAATAAATGAAGGATATAATGTTTCTTCATGGACACAATGCTAACATTACATAGTGAAGCCTCCGTGTTTAGGACATACTGAATGATGTGCAAACAAATTATATTTACTAACTTAATATTTTTGAGGACATCACGGGCATTTGGGTTATCCGAACAACATTTCGTGAATTTCCTGTTGACAGTTTTGGTTGAAATAGCTGAAATAGGTGGAAACTGTAGCACAACAATATGCGTCTATCTATCCTATGTAGAAAAGCACTGTCGAAAATCTTCCTCAAATATGCGTTTAATACTGTAACACTGTTTTTAGCAAGTGCTCAATAGTGATCTGGCTCTGTTCAGACTGGGCCACATTATCGGCTCATCTGACAGGTTGCCGTAACAATGATTTCGGGTCGGAGTTGTCTCAGTGAATGTAATGTGTTCCATTTTTTACTGGTCCGTAATGCAAGATGCTTGTCCTTCTGGTGCCTTACTCTAGCGTCGCGGATATGACGTCACGGTCCGCCATGTTCGACTGGAGTGTTTGGAGCTGTTCAGACTGATGAACCAATATGAAACTACCTTCTGAATGTGGTTTCAATCCATCCTGCAAAATCGGATATCATGTGGTATGGGACTGTTCAGACTACAAAACATATATCCGATATCAATCTGAATGGGCTAAAAATCGGATATAGGTGACCGGTCTGAATGAGGCCTTACTGCCCTTCCGTGTACACGGAGAGCAGCTTGAGTTTTACAGCTAAAGATAAACAATAATAATAATTATCTTTAATAACTATTTTTTTATTATTATTAATAAATTCTTGAAAAAGTAATGGAAGATTTAGGGGCTGAAAATTCTATTCAACAAAAACATGATAAAATACATTTCAGAATGTCATTGTGTTGTTTGCTACTTCTGTACTTGTTGCTTGCATGTTTTTTTTTTGTTTGCTTTTTTCAAAACTACTGCACTAATATTAAGTGAAAAAACAAAAAAAATTGCCCCCAATTTATGTACAGACTTCTAGAGCTTTGTATCCCCAGGTTATTGGCTAGGCTATACAATTGAATGAACTCTCCGTTGTTAGCTTGCTGGTGTGGAATGGTCTCAAACGTACCTCAAAACATCAAACACACACACACACACACACACACAAACACACACAAACACATACAGCGTGTCAGCCATTTTTTTTTAACTACCCTTTACCGTTTTCCTGCTGCGCTCAACGTCATTTAAAATAAGTAATATGTCCTATAAAAGCCAGCAGCAGTAGCCTGCTCAGGTTTACACAAATCATTAGCTGCAAGCAGACACAATTATTCACTGAGAGAAATATGGCCTGTGAGAGCGCTGATAGAAACCTGAGGTAATAGCCTCACATTGTAGAAAGTGGTTCAACAACCTTGTGGTAAACAATGAAAGGGAGCTACTTTTGTTTTACTGAAAGAAAACGTGAAGATTTATGGCTTATAAAAGGGGATTAGCAGCATTACACGCAACATATACAACATATTTGTCTGAGTCTCTTCCTCCACACTTTCCTTTAATCCCCCTCATTGCCACAACCACATGGGCAGGTAAAAACTGTTTTGTCGGAAACAAAGCCAGCAGGGCGATCTGTGGAGTTTCAACAGGGCTCAGCCTTGTGTACCTCCAGGGTCCGACTGACAGCTTTACAGCCAACTGATTAGATGTTCCATGCCAGCCTGACAAGAAGAGGCACTTCAGATTCTCACAGGTTACGACAACACTCCGATATGTCCTGCAAACATGTTTAAATTGAATATTATGAGTTTGTGAGATTGCAGAAAAAGATAATTGTGTTTTCAAGGACTCAATCTTATCATACAAGATGTCCAAAGTCAATGTTACGCCCAACACTCACCTGAATTTTCCCAGCGGGATATTTTAATTTTTATGACTTCCACAAATGCAAAAATAGTTGGTCTTCCCTTTTGGATATTATGGACATTTATGTAAGTACTTTCTTTCTATCATGCTGAAGTACACACAAACACACCTTTCCTTAGAAGAAGAAGTGGCTTCAGTGCTTTGCTCAAGGGTAACTCAGCATTGTACAGGAAGTAAAAGTTCACACTCCATTCTGTGGACCCTGCTGGACTTGAGTCAGCCACTCTCTGGTTCTCAAGCCCTACAGACTGACTTTCTGCCACCTCTTGTTTGGCGGCAACGTATTATGGAAGTCAGAGAAAAGTTAGAAAACCGAATGCCGCCATAGTCGGGTTCATGACATCACCTTCTCCTTCAGACATGCGACATCTGGAGAATTTCAACACTGATAGGTTTTTTTTTTTAATGAGAAAGGTTCACAGGCATATTTCACCAAAGTAAAAATACAAATTTAATTCGGGCAAAAGTTGCAACAAACACAAATATTGCTTTTCATGCTGTACATGTTGCCTGGTGTGAAATTGTTTGACCTTGCAGCTTTGTATTCACCTAGTGTGTGAGAATATGGCTTTCTATGCAGTACATATTGATCGTTAGGTCTGAATTCAGGGTGAATAATCTTGTTCTTAATGACAACTTGTTAATTATTTTACATGTAATATCAGTTTCTCCTTTAGAATGTGATGATGGGGTGTTTTCTCTGATTTTATGCCACACCACCATTTTTCTTCACCTTGTTGCTGTATAATCATGACAGAAGTCATAAAACATTGTGATTTTGTGCGAATGTTTTGCTTTGGTTGAAACATTTTTATCTCCTAATAAAACCATAGAGGCAGTCATTTCACGTCTGATTTAACTGAGACTTATATTCTTCACAAAGATGAGGATGAGATTGGTTTTTGGCCCTGGCAAAAAGAGGGGAAAACAAGAACATTAAATGATGCTGCAAAATCACCAGGACACACACACACACACACACACACACACACACACACACATACAGACGCACACATATTGGAAAAATACCCATGACATCACCGTCACTTTACGGACCATTGACATGCACCTTTTTATGCACAGACGGCTGCTGCGTGCCACCAGGACATAAACACAAACTTTTACATACCGCACCCTCGCACATGCCCACACACACCCTCGCACACCCTGACACACGCAATCACTCCACCCCATACACACCCATGCCTCCACCTATACCCACCCAATGCCACAAACATAGTCACCGTGTCTTCTAGAAGTCTGCCACTCCTTTTCTACAAAACACACACACACACACACACACACATCTCACCCTGCCCAACAAACACACATAGCAACCCAAATACAAGTGTGTATTACCTTGTGCGTCTGTGGAGTGGAAACTTTCACAGGTCCAGAGGTGTCACCCTCCAAACTGACGCATTTACCTAGGTTTCCTACTTGCTGCCAGTCATTCCCCTCCTCTTTCTCTTTTTAGCACTTTCTCCTTCACTCCTTCCCTCTGTTATTCTCTCTGCTCACACCTCTCTCCCTCACAATACTTGCTTCACTTTGTTTCTTTGGATAGATTGTCAGAGGGACCAACATTATGACATCAGCAATTTTACCGGAACAAGTCTGGTTCTTAGTTTGAGAAAACAGAAGTTGGTTTTGTCCCTGCCCAGTGTTTTACTGCTCCAGCCTGTGGGATGCTTTTAGTTATATTATTGCTATATTTAGTCTGTTAGCTCAAGACATCAGGTGAATTTGATAAAAGTTCTAGTTTAATAAGTACAGTTATTTGGTTTTTAGCTTTGAGTGTCCATTAATAAATAGCTGGAACTATGGGATGATTAGCCTAGTTTAGCATTAACACAGAAGGAAAGATGCACCCTTGTGTTGACCAGATTAGACTGAACAAGTCATTAAACATATTGTCATCTCTTGTTAACATTCCCGTAACAGAATATCTAGAGAACACTTTAAGAATTTTGTTAACTATAAGCTAGGCTAACAACACATCTTTAGCTTGACACTCTTAAGAAAGAAAAAAGTGCATATTTAAAAAATGCTGAATGATCTTTAAAAGTGTTGCTTTTATATAT